>BGZK01002039.1:0-84320 GCA_005406025.1 Eumeta japonica
TGACGGCCACAAAAGATCAATTTGAAAGTAGGTAAACTTGAAGGTCCTTAGAAAATCAAAAACTGATCAAGGTTGCATTTTTAATTACTCCTATCGTTTTTATAAATAATGTCTACTGAGGACAAAATATGGATGCTCCGGCGGAACCACTGAAAAAAACACTATGCCCACTCGAATTGTTGGGGTCATTTCGATGGCCTTGTCATATGGAGCCAATGTTCCTCTGCGTCCGTAAGCCACTTTCCTTGACGTTTTTCTTTTATTTTAGAAAACAAAAACTTCACTTAACATCCCCAAATTTTTAATTGTTTGTCTAGCAGTACGTGGTGAGATGTTGTAATGATAAGGATAATCCTACTGTGTGGTCATTTTTCCCGAATTTTTTTCAAAACACCAGTCTGCACTGTCTGTAACATTATAATTTTAAAGGATTGATGCATAATGACTAATCATTCCGAAGAAAGAGGCTACCATCTTTTTTCCAACTTTTATCTTTTTACTTTAGCTAGCAACTCTTCGAAAGGAACACCTATTAGACAGGCTGTTTTTAGTTTCGGGATGGTAACAGTAAATCCAGCTTTTGTCACCAATAATCAGGTTGTACACAGTATTTGAGTCGCCAACGGCAAATTTTTGCATTATTTTGCGGTACCAAATAATTAATACGACAGAATTTTCGAGTGTCGGTCAAATTATGAGGTATCCGACGAGTACAAAGCTTACTGACCGCTAAATCTTCATGAAAAATTTTGTACATTTGATTCATACCGTATCTAGGCTTGCCTGAATTTGCTGGTACGTCACCTTGTTGTCAGTTGCTATCATGAGCCTCATAGCGCTGATGTCGGTCAACGCCATAAAAGGATATCTCTTACGCAGATCGTCAGTCATATTACTGCGACCGCGTTTGAACTCATTTAACCATCTAATAAACATTGGAAATGGATGGAGCTTCATTATGAAAGGCCAACCGAAGTCTGTTATGAACTTCTCGTTGGCTTCAATTATAACCAAGTTAATAGAAAATCGTTGCATTAAAATTTTTTCGTGTTAAATTCATGATGACGTTAAATAAACAAATTGCCTTTTTCCGCCAATTCGTGAAAAAATGACAGACGAATGTCATATATATAATAATAATATAAACTCAAGTCTATTTCTCATAGGGGTAGGCAGAGACGTTAGATTTAGATATGGTATGATCTTTGCATATTCCTCTTGCCTTCTTGATATCCATCAATCTTTTCATGCAAGTTCGTCGATTTCGGGTGCTTAAAATTTGGCCTATTTTTAATATACTATAAATATGGTCTGGCCTACATAGGATTTTCAAGGACAACCCTTGGCGACCTTTCCATCGCACACATTCGCTCTATAGATTTATTTTCTCAGTCTACCTTCATTAATCCTTTCCAGATACCATACATAAACGTAGGGATTATGATCTCCTTATGGATAGCCAAGGGCGCTTGTCTTGAGATGCTTTTACTATTCATAATAGCGAGAAAATCTCCATTCGCTTTATTTCCCGCATTCATTCTCCTTTCGATATCTCTGTTATAATTACCATCATTTGTAGATAAACTACCCAAGTATACGAGCTTTTTCACTCGTTTGACTTTCTTATCTTCTATAAGTATATACCATTCAATTGTGCTTTCGCCCTTTTCAAATACCATCACCTTAGTCCTACCAACATTTACTTTTATGCCCCTTTTCTTGACAGAAGGCGTAAGGATTACTTGGTAGTCGAATTACAGGAGGCATTTGATAGACAAGTCATACATGCTTGGTCCACACTCACACTCTTTCAAATCATACAGAGAGCTACCCTTGAATAGGTTAAATAGCCACGGTGAAGCTACACATCCCTGTCTGACACCCCTGCGAATGCCAAACCAGACAGTGTATGCCCCATTTATTCTGACGCAAGCACTGGAGCCCCTGTATAGGGATTGCAGTGCCTATATCGATCCGCTACTCACATTATGCAGGAATAGGGTTATCCATAGATCATTTCTTTTTACTCTATCATAAGCTTTTTCCAGATCCATAAAAATAC
The DNA here is from genome assembly GCA_005406025.1 of Eumeta japonica. Lineage (NCBI taxonomy): Eukaryota > Metazoa > Arthropoda > Insecta > Lepidoptera > Psychidae > Eumeta > Eumeta japonica. The sequence goes on from BGZK01002039.1 coordinate 2,063, forward strand.
AGAAAACCTTTTGGTCGCTGGCCAAAAAATTTTCTATAATGTCTTGCAGAGAAAAATTTGGTCTGTTCAAAATCTCTATTCGAAATCTCGCTTGTACGTCCTAAATTTTGTTTTCAATCTCATTCACAACTCTTTCGAAAAAGATTTTCACATACTGTTTGCCAACAAAGCTGAGGAGGCTTATAGGGCGGTAATTTGGGCAAACCTGGCGTGAGTCTTTTTCTTTATAGAAGGGTACAATCTTTACATCAGTCATTAGGTACCCTATGTCTCTTTCAGCATTTATTGAATAGTTTGTAAACCCGGCTTGCCTCTATACTTCTACCGATTCTAAGTATTTCAGACAAAACTTTATTATATTGGGTAGCTTTTCCAACTTTCATACGTTTTAGTGCTTTCATAATTTCAGCCATCATAACTTCACTTTCATTTCGATCATTAAGCATATACTCAGTTGCTGTAACATTGTCATTTGCAACTATATCCTCATTAAAACGTTTTCTGAAATAATTCTTCCAGCGCTCTTTCACATTATTTTCCTCATTCAGTAAATGTCCACCATCGTCTCTAATCACATGTATACAAGATGTCTCGGTATTATACCTGGCTTTTTTTACCACATGCCCAAAAAGGTTTTTGGTTTGCCCGGAAATTATCTCAGAATCTCCTATCATAGCGTTCTTTTATTTCACTCTTTCTTACACATTCTTTAGCTGTCATTTTATGCATCTTTACACGTACTTTATGCATCTTTTAGCTTATGTTTCAATATGTCCTTTCTTTACATTCTGTGGTTGGCCTTTGTAGACAGTAAATCCAGCTATGCTTTCTTATTTTCACTCACTACTTTCCTCACTTTGATTCTACCATTCATTATCTTTCTTACTAACATTTGTTCTTTTATTCACTCCATAGACCTTTTTTGTTTTATATTTTAATACAGCTTTCGTCACCTTCTATAATTCGTCGAATTCCAAACATTCATGCTGTTTAATTTCACCCATACTACCTTTCAATCGCTCTATATACTCATTTTTTACATTTTGATCCTAAAGCTTATCAACTTTTATTCATTCTAGCTCCGTAAAAACTATTTTCGCATGGTGTTGCCGACATTCGCATAAAGCCTTAATTTGACATAGCACTAAGAAGTAGTCTGTACCAACGTTGACACCACGGTAGACTCTCATATCCACAACTTTGCATCTCAACCGACCATCCACAATTAGAAAATCTATCATGCTTTTGTCTTCATCTCCGCCAAAATATATAAGTGTATCCCTCTGTAGTCAAACATAGTGTTTGTTACACATAAGTTGAACTCTTTGACACAGTAGGAGAGCCAATCACCATTCTCATTCACTCTTTCATCTCCAAATTTACCTAAAACTTATCATCTAAAACATATCCGTCTCGTTGTACACCCACCTAGCCATTAAAATTACCTAATATTACGATCTTTTCGTTTCTGTTACATTTCACTAATATGTCCCTCACATCAGCCCAAAACTTTTCCTGCTCCTCGAGCGGTTTCGACATATCTGGGGCGATGTGCCTAAAATAAAAGTCCGTGTCAGTCTAGTTTTAGCTTGGAGCCAGAAAAGCTTTGGACATACACATTCGTAACCATTTACACATTTAGATAATCTTTCTGATAGAATGAAGCCTCTTTGGCTCTCATCAACGCCAGGCCAATAAGTACTGAAGGATGCGCGTTTGATGACGTCATCACTAACTTTCCTTTCCTATTAGTCTCATTCACGCTTATAATGTCTATTCGCCTGTCTTTCCTGAGTTCACAGTCATCATCAATTTTATCATCCAAACCTCCACACACATTCAGAATACTGGAAACATACTTTTTTAGTCTTCGTTTTGCCCCTTCGGAGAACTAGGTGTGACGGGTGGCAAACCTCGTTGCTGCAATAATGCCTAGAGCTACTCATTTCTTGGTATGGAAATTTTTCCCGCCCAGATACGATGGGATTGTCCGGGGAGGGATTCTGTGGCAATGCCAATACCCTCCTGGGGTAATAACTTTTTAATTTCCGCAAACATTAAATTTTATGAGATTTGGAGGGAGTAGGAGGAATAGGGATATTGACATTTTGTGGTAGGAAAGATAGGGTAGAAGAATACTGCTATCCCTGGAAGAAGTAGCGACTGAGACATACAGCAGCTCGAGGACTCCGGGTGTACGTGTACCCATTCTCAAAGCCGGGCAGGTTTCGTTTGGGTAGACACCCTCTATATATATATATGAGTGTGTGTGTGGGTGTGCGTGTATATATATTAAAGTTGTCAAAGAATTGCATTTTCAAAATTTTTAAATATATTTTATTGTTTTATAACTGGTCAGTTTTAAAAAAATAAGTGTGATCTACGTGCTCCCGAGCCACTCGTTTAAGAAACTGTGGAAATTTTATTTATAAATTATTAAAATTGGAATAATTTTTCGTCAGCGTTATACGTTCGATGAACTGTTGGATTGGGTCTTTCGAGAGGCACTCATGTTAGTTTGCAGTTTGTAATTTTCAAAAAGTGGTCAAGGTAATCTTACGTTTTCCAAGCTTTATGCATAGAATACTATAAGCGACTGCGGGCCATGCTGAAATGCGTGTTCCCAATAAGGGTGCCAAATCTCTTATTGTATATTGCTTCAGCTTTTTTAATATAAAATTATACCTAATTGTTGAGATAAATTACTTTTTCTTAATCGATTATAAATTTAAGGCATTTGATTGTAGCAAGTTGCGTGAATTTTTCTGCATTCATCTTGTGATCTATAGAGATTGTCGTCGTTAGAATGCCTAGATAAGTCATAACTATCTACAATACTTTTTAAAAAACACTAGGGGATGTTGAGAGACCATAAGGTAGTGCATATTGATACGAATTTACAATACAATAATTTATAAATCCTAATGGTATATATTTCCTATATATTTGTGGTATATATTTGTCTATGAGTATAAAAAGATATGCTTCTTTAATACTACACATATAATAATTAAAATCCTTATTTTTAATACTGTTCTTACATATTCCACCTTAAATTAAGACTTTATTATGAAGCTATGAAATGGTTTGGATTTAAAAAAGAGTTGGTAACCGCCGTTGGAGTTAGGCGCAAGAAATAGTTTTGAGCTGTACTTGCTCCTTTCGTGAGTAGCAGAAACTAAGACCGAATTTCAAAAAATTATAATAGGTTTTGTTATTTGTTTTCCTTCTAGGAAGAGAATTGTTTTGAATGGATATGATTGGAAGGATTTGACATTGAAGATGATGAGATAGTTTTGAACATATTGCAAGATGACGAGATCATCGATCATTGATTTTTGCCAGCAAAACAAACACGGTTTAAAATCGTGTGCATGTACCTGTATATTAGGGTGGGTCACATCAGTATGGAGAAAAAAAATGTTAGTTTTCTTTCAGGCACAGTGATAAAAAGGTCCCAAATCATAATTGTAAACAGACTATGAAATTTGATGGTATTCGGAATTAATCTTCCGCCTCCGGTTTCACGTGGAAATTTTCAGAAAATGTGGTTTGAAAGGTCCTAATGATATGGCAGAAACAGTTATACTGATCAACGCTATTTATAAATAAAAGTCTTAAATCTATAGTAATTGTGTTTATTAAAGGCGAATTAACGTCTCAAATAAGTATAACTGCAGATAAAATCAAAAATAATCATTATAGTATGGTCATCATCGAAGCTTAATTAGGGCAAAAATCCTTTTTGTTGTCGAATTTCGGCATTGATTTTCTAGAATCTATCTGGGCTTTGATGAATCCTTCTCTTGCTGTTCTATTACATAAAGTAGCAGAAGCTTCAGTCACTGCTTTAACTGCTCTCTCTACTGTTTGTGTGTGACAAGGGAGGCGTAATAAATTTAATTCGCCTTCTCCTTTTTGTGCAACAAATAATCGCAGATTTTCTTCGGTTACAGATTTTAAAATTGGTGGCTCAGTGATATTTTCTTGCCAATCTAAAAGGTCATAATACGTTGACGCATTAAAGTTCACCTCTGGCAACTGAAACAGACGCAATCTTTTAGGTTTCGCTGATCTCGCTTTCAAAATTCTACGAGCAGCCAATTCACGTATGTGTGGCTGGAAATCAGTCAACATTGCAAGCAATAAGTATTCTGGATGTACGAAATAAGCATTTCTTTGAATAACTGGGTCAACAATATTTTTCAAAGTTGTCGGTAAATATCTGGTGAGCTCGATGAGCTTGAACAAGTATCGAGGTCCATCTTTACAGCTAGGGTGCGTTTTTATAGCAAACCATACTGGAGCGTAAACTCTGACAATGTATGTTGCCAGAGTGATGAGATTTTCAGAAGGAGTTTCCACTGAAGCATACAAGCGGAAAATCCTGTTGGCACAGTTAGCCATCGGGACATTTTGCCTGGCGATTTGTTCGCTAAATCGTTAGGAAAGGTGCCTGTGGAAACTGCTTCAACTATGTTGTACAAGTATTTCTGGTCTGTGCTAATATCTTCAGCAGAAAGTTCTAGTAAATCCGTTGGAATAGGTTGAAAATGGACTATAGGTCGTTTTTCACAATTTTCAAGTTCTTTGCCAATGCTTCCTGAAAATGTCCGTGGTCCAGACGTAGTGCCATCAATGTGTTCAAACAAGTGTCTAAATGGGAGTTCATTCATATGCAAAAGACAAATAATCCACTGCAAGGGTCGATCCAGTTTTTTTTCTAACATCCGTATAATACCGCCGTACTTACCAACATTTACGTTGGTGCCGTCACATCCGATTGCAATCAAAACATCCATCGGTATATCCTTATTCATGAAAAAGTTAAATATTTCTTGTTCTATACACTTTGCAGTGCCTGAAGCAGGTGTAATGTAACCCAAAAACTTCGAGTCGGGTTGTTTAATCAAAGAAATATATATGTTCTTCAAGTATGCGTTGCCTATACCTTTTTCCGTCTTTCTCAGATGTAGTCGAGGTTTGGTCTTTTCTTCCATCGAATACAATGCCGGTATTAGTGACACATTTTGTTGTGAAGTTATGATTTCTCTAGTTTTTTCCTTTCTCGGCGCAGCTTATTTTTGTACTTGTGAAGTCGACGCATGCAGAACTACAGATGCGATAGCTGCTCCTGCCCTGTCTGACACACAAACCTATCGCACGTTTTTGAAAGTAAAGCATAATCTACTGCAGTTTTGATGCTCGTACTCTCAGATTTAATACTTGAAGCTCGCGACTGAATTTGGATAGGTTCTTCGCAATCCGACTGGGTGCATTCCGATCCAGAAGAGCTACCAACTTTTCCGTACATACTTTGGTTACTTTTGGTTGTTTGCTTGCAGATTTTTCTCGTAATAGCTTTCTTTTTAGTGATCTTGTAATCTGTTTAGTTGTACGAACGTCAATGCCACCTATCACCATTTGCCTAGCTGTTCGTTGATCTGTTATGAAGTTGTGTTCTTTACGAGGTATTTTTTTGTTTTTAGGATAAGCACATTGGATAAATCTCTACACTTGCAAGCCGTAATATCAAATAATACTTTACTTCCAAGACGAAACTCCTTCAACTTGTTTTCAGGTATTTTTGGGTGAGATTTAAGTAAGTTTTTGCACTTTAAATGATATGTTTGTAACATTACCTTTACACGTTTTGGTTCTACAGTAGGAATAGAAGATCTCCCCATATTTCTATCAATTTTGGAACTACGATGGCCTCGATTTCTTTATACGTTGGCTCCTTTTTAGTTTCCCTCTCATGTTTTAACTTGTGTCTGGTCCACTCATAAAACTTCATCACATCTTCATAGCTTGGCAAAATGTTGTCTTTTAAATCACATAGATCACCAAACAAGGGACACTTCCAACTATTTCGAGAACGTTCCATTCTTCCAATGGGCAAAAAAATGACTGCACTCTAGAACACAGCGTGCGACACTATTGTTTCACAGGTCAATCAAGCGTCACTTATAACTCCGCCCCACCCCCCTCCTTACCCATCTCCTTGAATTTAGCCAAGTAAACGTCTTCCTTTATTTGTAGTGATTAAAAACTATACGTATAGTACGAAACCGGACATCAATAGCTTGAAAAAAGTGTCAGAAACATAGAGTCAAATTTATACTTTTTCAAAAATTTCTTTTAGAGTCCGGAGGCAGTTAAACTAAAAATAATGAAATATAATTTTACACATAAATTAAGTAAACCATTTAGCACATTTTTATCGCTGAGCCTTTTTAAAAAAACGAAAAATAAATTTTTTGACCCACCCTACTGTATATCTATAGAGTGCGAAGAAAAGCTAAGTTCTTTTGATACGGCTGTAGTTCACTGTGACTTGAGTTGGATTGCGTGAAGTTTGTGATAATGAGACGGTTTTCGTTGTTAGTTCACGGTATGCCATTCTTTCGGGTGCTGGCTCCTGGATCTGTAGATAATGGTAGTCCACCGGCTGCGTATGTTGTCATTTTCCTCTTGATAACCCTAACCAATTTGTCGACAGAACTACTTAGCTTGAATGATAAATGTTTGTGTTTTTTTTTAATGGAATCTCTTGATTTTGGTGCTTTTTTTCTGAATTGTCTCCAAAAATATATTTTTCCTTAGGAGAATTTTTACAATGTTAATATTAATAAGATTCTTATCTAAAAGGGCCGATAATTTTTTTTATCTAGTCTTCGTGTTGCTGTGGCGTTAAACCACCGCACACACGACTAACATAACTGTGACTTTGTCTAATTCATATTTTTTGATGATTTTAGGCATGACTTTACCGATAACTGTAATGTTGTGTTCGATTTTTTATTGATATTCCTTTATTCTGCTGTCACCTGCTTTAGTTTGTAATCATTATTGCAACTTCGACGTTTAATGAAGGAGTTTCAACGACATTATAGTTTTCTGGTATCTTATAGTTTTCATGAAACTTTCTTTAGTGTCCATTTGCAATCTGCCTTGTAGTATTACTGATATTTAACGCTTTCTGTTATTGCTATTATGCTACTCTGTTTGAATATATCAGTAGGATATCTACGTATTTGCTTTTGGAGATAATAATTTTTCCGATCATCTTTTATAGACATAAAGAAGCTCGAGATACCTCAGTAATTTTCTTTGTTTAAGATGCATTATTGCTATCTGGAAAAAATTTCATTATCGCGTCTTGTATGTCGTACTAGCTTGGGATAACATCATGCACGTTTCACGTATCGCGTATGCTTTGTATATTTTAATACGTATCTGGAGTTTTTGTAAGATCATCTAGTCTAAAAAGGCTTTCGATTTAGAATGGGACTCCGAATCAGATATCGAAGTTGACGTCATTTTTCCCATATTTCCAGTTTTTTTCCTAAGAATGAGGTACTATGGTTTTAAAAATGCGTAATTTATATAGAAATCTAAAAGCACAATATTATTTTGTTTTTACAGCATAAACACCGACAGCGCAAAAATCCAAAGTGAAGATAGAGTCTGAGTCTAGAGACAATGACAGCAGAGATGAGTCAAATTCTCAGTATACTAAATCGAAATAATGCGACACCAGACGAGTGCAAGACCGAAATTACAATATTTGTTATCGGATAATGAAGTGTAAAATAAAATTTGTGTATATTATGGTAATATATATTATATAACCAAATTTTTATTCTTGGAAATGAACATAAGGAATTACTTTTATGGGAAGTTATCATATTCCCACGATAAGCTCTCAAAACGCCATGTAAAGCTTGGTTACCATAGTACTAGGTTCAAACTATTCTATAAGCTCAAACCATTCTTTAAAAAAGCAAACTACTGTTTCCGATTCAAAGATAGACCATATTACATTATATTAATTTATTAATTAGATGATTATACCTTTTAACGCACATCGAAAAATCATTAAATCATCTTTGTGGACTCGTAGGAAAATCATTCCAACGCTAGATCGTTTCGCTCTCCTCAAAACCATCGCTCGAGACGAACATCCGGGTTACGTAATGCGTTCAACCGTTAATTAGGCGTGAAGCCCATAAATTACGCATACATAAAACGGTGGCCCACTTAACGGTATATAACTTCCGTAGTGTCAAGGTTTAATAGTAATATAACAGAGTTCTCTATTATGGCGTACGACTTCTCTTTATAGCTGTTAAATTTAAATCTAGGGGTCAGCACTTAATCGTTTCTTAATTTATCAGATATGAGCTGATATTTTGATGTGCGGATTCTACAATAGGATGTCATTAAGGAATAGTTGTTATTCTAGGACGCTTGCATAGGCGTCAGCAACTCAACTATTCAACTTCTTAATACCTAAGAATTAAATTATTGTGTGGAGACAACTATTTGTTTCCATACAATAATTTAATTCTTCAGTATTTCAATGAAGAGTTTTATACTTTTGGCGTTCTCAATAAAAAGCTACTAAATTTCAAACCGGATCCTCGCCTCATATTTTATGAGGTACAAATTCGGCCACATCTGGAGTACTATTGTCATCTCTGACCTGATATATTCCATATCAACTCCTGCCTACATTCAATATCGAATTGTGGTCGACTTTGTAATATCTAACCAGGTCAACCCGTTAACTTTGCGAGGACACGAATAATCTATCTGCATTTTGATTGGCTGTATTCTTAATCGCATATACTATGAAGAGTTGTCCAACAAACTATTCAATCTATTGATACTGCTCAATTCCGTCGTCGTTCTGCTTGGCGGACAAACCATCATTACCATCTTAATGGGTGGCGTTCTACCACAACACGCTTCATGTGCAGTTTTCTGTCATGTACGGTAAAAATTTGGAATGATCTACCGTCAGTGGTATTTTTAACTATAAAAAGGGCTTTTTGATGAAAGACATATTATTTTCTCAAAGACCGGAAAGGCATTAGTGAGTCGCCTGAGGTTTCAGTTATTCAAGGGCGGCGGTGATCACATGTTCTCTAGTGACTTGTGTGCTCGTCTGGCTCTTGGTAAATCTTTCAAAAATCATTAGTCTAGAAGTAAAATACAACTATTACCTGGAAAGGTGTAGGTGCATGTGAATATGCATCAACGAAAATATTATACTTATAAGCATTTGTTTTTTGCAACATTTATATTTACATAAGTAGTCAACAGTAACTTAGACCCTTATGCTGTGCTAGAGATAAACATAATAACTGTTTATATTTGAGCCATTTATAATGGGGTCCTGATCTTTTATTATACACAACAGTGAAAGTTGGGCATTGAAGAAAAAATGAAATTAAAATCAATGTGGCAAAGATGCGTAACTCCGCGTAAAATCTCCGCGTAACATGTGTTGAGTAGCATTGTCATACATAACAATGATTTAACAATGATTTCAAAGACAAGTATGGTTTGAAAAAATATGTAGTAACTAACGTAGACAAATGTAGGCTACGGTGGTTTGGCCATTTGGAAAGGCTGAACAAAAGTAGATTAACAAAACAAATGTAGATTTGTTTATTAATCTCTAGATCGATCTCTAGAGAGCGAATGTGTGATGGAAAAGCCGATAAGGTTTGCCATGGAAAATACTATGCAGACCAAATTGGTGGTATATTAAAAAGAGCCAAATAATTTTGTACAGCCAAGACCGACGAGTTTGCATAAAAATATTAGATATCATCGAAGCAAGAGGGATATGCAAAGATCGTAACATATCGAAGTATATAGTCTCTGCCACCCTCCCGGGAAATAGACGTGAGTTTATCTCATTATCATTATCGTACTTGAGATTTTTAAAAGGTCAATTTGATTTATGATATACGCCAATAATAAATATGTTTTTTCCGCTCATTTTTTCGCTTTTCTTCTACATTAAATAAAAGCATACAACTCTAGTAGTTTATTAATTATTAACACGCTTTTACACTGGATTTTGTCCCACTTTACGCGAACAGATTTAATTTAAACTTTGTACACTTATCAAGAACCGGTGATAATACAATAATTTGATAAGTTTATCTCATTATCCTGATCAGGATCGCCAGGATCGAATAATTTCGTCACGTATCGTCTGCGTGAGAGCAAGTGGCATATTATTGTTACTAAATTTTATTACTGTTTTGTAATATAATTTAGTAACAGTAATAAGCATTATTATTAATTCAACTATTGTTGTATTGTTAAAAATTACAAATTTTTATTTGTAATTGGATTTTATTTGTAATTGTAATAAAAATGGAATTTATAACAATCAATCCAACTAAAAAGTGAAAAATAAATATAATTTAAAAAAACCAAAAAACATGCTTTTAAAGCACATCAAACTAAAAAGTGAAAAATTATTCTGAATATGAGCCAAAAACAATAATAAACAATGACGAAAAATACTAGTATTATTGTGAAAAAGCGTGGGTTGCTCTATATACGGAAAATGTGGCACAAAGCGCCCCGCGCTTTTTCCACAATAATACTAGTATTTTTCGTCATTGTTTATTATTTTTTTCGGCTCATATTCAGAATAATTTTTCACTTTTTAGTTTGATGTGCTTTAAAAGCGTGTTTTTTAGTTTCTCTAAACTATATTTATTTTAAACCAATAGCTATACATAGTAAGACCGTCAAGCAATATTAAATTTTACTAAACAAGTACAAAAAATTGACATTTTTCGCGATAAAATGTAATTATGAATTACTTAGGTACTTTGCTCACCCTCCCCCTTATCGAATCAAAGAAGAAAAAACTTTCAACGTATAAATAAAACCCCGGTAGGGGGCCTTTTATAGTGGTGGGTACGTATTAAGCAGCAATAACCTCCTTAATACAATGTTCGTGAGCTTTCGCAAGCTTTACGAGAACGCGCCGCTGAGGCGCTTTCACCAGCGAAAAGCGCAATTAATGCCTTAAGCCGTCTCGCCGGCCGATATCTTTATATTTCGCCGGCGTAACAAATCTCCTGGCGCAATAAGTGAAAAGAAATACCCCACCTCAGGCGCCTGGGGCCGGTGATATACAGCTCGAGGTTACGTCTAAATGTTGCTTCCAAATGGAAATCTTTATATGCTAATTTTACGGCGGTCGGACAAGAGGGAGGCTTTGGTTTATGTGTTTGAATCGAATTAGAGTTTTTCTATTTACAATATTCTCGCAAAAAGCATATGATGTATGTACGATCGTTTAGCTTTGTTTTTTGTATCGCTTTAATTGCGGATGTTCAATCGTTATTAAGATGGTCTTTACAGTTTTATTACTACACTCTGTCCTATATATATACACACACCCCCTGCGTTGTCTCGTTACCTTCCAGTTGTAAGCACTGAGTTATAAATGAGAATGATAATGGAATAATCTACCGTCAGTGGTATTTTTAACTACAACAAGGGCTTTTTGATGAAAGACATATTATTTTCTCAAAGAATAGGAAAGGCATTAGTGACTCGCCTGAGGTTTCAGGTATCTAAGGGCGGCGGTGAACACATGTTCTCTAGTGACTTTCGTGCTCGTCTGGTTCTTGGTAATTCTTTCAAAAATCATTAGTCTAGAAGTAAAATACAACTGTTACCTGGAAAGGTGTAGGTGCATGTGAATATACATCAACGAAAATATTATACTTATAAGCATTTATTTTTGCAACATTTATCTTTCCCAAATAGTCAACGGTAACTTAGACTCTTATGCTGTGCTAGAGATAAACATAATAACTGTTTATATTTGAGCCATTTATAATGGGGTCCTACTCTCTTGGCTTATACACAACAGAACTGTCGAACTGTCCCATTTGATTTCTTCAGCCAGGTTGACTAGAGTATGGCCCTACCGCAGTGGAGTATATTTATATTGTTTCCAAATATTACTTTAAACAGTAACTTATTAAAAGTAATATTTGAGAGCTTTATAAATATTGTTAATACAATTTCGACAATAATAGAGATTGTAATGAATTAAAGTTATTGGTATTTTTTACTGAAAACACTTTACAGACTTTGAACACTTATCAAAAAATAATTGTTTGGCAACGAATAAAAAAAAGATGAAGCGGTCACCGCTTATAAAGATGTTATATTATAAGAAACATCGAAACTAATCTAGATTCGGGTCACGCTTACAACTAATATGTATTTATTATAATCAACCGTATTGGAGATTAGAAATAAGTTCATTTCATGAAAAATCAAATCTGTTGCTAAAACCATAACTGTAAAAGATGTTTGATTACCTTGGTAATAGAAGTTTGTTTAGATCGAATAGGTGTAATAAATACAGACGAGCTCTGGCTTTACGGCAGAGGACGCCACCTCAGAGAGAAGTAGGCGCGTTTTAATATACTCACTGAGAAGGATTCATAATTCTGTATACAGGATTATGAAACCGTATGTACGTATACGGAGCGGAAAAATTTGTATTTCAAGGAACTTAAATCCGCCTTAATATTTAACATAACACAATAAATAAACATTCAAACTGTATTTCAAATAGTAGCTTTCATATTTTTGATTTGTCATTCCTTCTGTTTGCACAAACAACAATACCGTTCTCTTTTTTCGACATCTAAATTATTTTCTGGAATTTTCCTTTCATGCAATAGCAAGCGAATTCGTCAAATTTTTAGCCCGTTTATTTAATCGACTTCATGAAATTAGGAATAACAAACAGGACTTCTTGAATAAAAAACTAATTAAATCACTAGAAGGAATTCAGAACAAAATTAGCAGTATAAACGTAGCCAAAATACGACAAGAAAGATGGACATCATCACGTCAATAGATATTTCAACCAAACGCACACGCGAGTATACAGTGGTAATCATCTTATATGAAATTTAAACAGAGTAAGGACTTTGCATGTCAGACCTGAAACGCAAAATACATGTTTCAGAATGTTTTGAAATAGTTTTAAACACGTTTCTGGATCTTCGTTTTACTAAACATCGATACCGAAGTAAAGACCGATCTTGAAAATAGTTTTTGGTGGGAACTTTTAATTGAAACGATTGCTGTTACTGGTTACAAGTAAGTTTTGATAAGCTTTGAATATTGCTTAAGGATACGTATCGATTAACGAGTTTGGTACAGCTACTAGTACCTATCATGATATTTTGGAACGAAATTGTACTATTACAAACCGAATTTCATCTTTGTAAACTTAAAAATAAAAATATCGCATATCGTTTGACTTTGTCCTGTTAATGAATTACAACAGTATGATAAATCACAGGCACAATTCTGCATCTAATGAGTATATCGCCATTTTCCTGCGACTTGTCTCTCATGGATGTATTGCTTCATTTCTTGTATCCATTTCCTTTTGGTCTAACTCCAGATGTAATTCAATGCTTATCTCGATAACGGTCCTATTTTGACTTCCAACTCCGTTTCTACTGTCGATTTCGATCCCGTCCATTATTACGGTCTCCATCTTGGTTCTCTGTTGGACTCTACTCTTATCAATATCTGATGTGCATAAAAAATGAAAAAAAAATTGTTCTATGCTCAAATAAAGTAGAAAAAAAACTAGTTATGAACCTATGTTTCAGAAAAGTCTCTTCTTTATATGCTATTTTTACTACTACTATTTACTACTTATGTTTTCAATAAAAATATTTTCTCTACCATTTAAATTATAATATTATTGTATAATATATTGTTGATTAATTGTAAAGGTAAAAGCTTAGCTTTATATAACAGTATAGATCTTCACAGATCTACGGTATCTAGGGACTAAAAGGAAATATAAAATTATATCGTTTTAAACAGTAAAGTTATATTTGCGCAAATATAGCGCGTTAATTGATTGCACTATACGTTTAGTTCTATATTTAAATCTCGAGATCGACAACTAACGAATGTGATGATTGAGGGTAAACGAAACACGTCAGTTTTATACATATTTATTTGGTCATGCCATTTGATTCTATAATAGAGATAAATCCACATGTAGCATTAAACGTGATTTCATAACAATAAGATCAATTCACTTGCTTTAAAGTTATTCATTGTCAAAGTTCAAATAAGTAAAAATATTTTATTAATTTTTTTTGTATTTTGACCAAAAACCTATCACCTATATATTTACCTATATATTTACATTCAAACTTATTGTTTAATACAAAAAATATCTGATTTCAATTTTATTATTGATATTGAATGAATTGGTCGAGGGAAAAAAATAATTGCTAAAAGTACAAAAAACCCATGTTAATTAAATGGAAAATGAACCATCGTCGTGGCACGGTTTAATACTAACATTAAGAGCTTTTATTGGTCTCATATTTTGTTTTAGGTCATAACTAAAAATTTTAGGGACGCTGCAAAGTCAAAAACCAAAATGGAAAATACAGGACACCCTAGTGTACATAGAAATCACTTTATTGCGTTAGAAGTTCATGTGTGCAACTGTATATCATTAATTATTTGTCAAAATTGTAAGCATATTAATACAGAGTATATGATATTTTTTAAACAAACGTTTGGACAAAGAGTGAAACCAATGACTGATGTGACAGGGTCATAATCATCTCGGTGCGAAAGACACGTTTTATTTGACCTGGCTTTGTCGCTTTGGCTTTTTACCGATGGTACAAGCTTGATAAAGACAGCACGAGTCCTAAGGCCCTTACTGCATAAAAAGCGGCAACGTAGGGTGAGAAACAATCTCTATTAGTATTGGAAAACAATCTCTACCACTAATTGAGATATTGAGTATTCTGTCCATTGATTTCTTACATCTCTACGCATAACCTTTTAAAATCTACAAATATTTAAAACTGTAGCGAGCCACGGTGGATCCATCAATGAACGACATTCAAACGACACTCAAAAATAGTTAAACAGTTTGATGACCACATGTGAACACGCATTCATATTATTTTAAAGAAAACTATTATAAATTTCATTAAATTTTAACAGTAACAGTACTTAGACGAGCGGACTGCGTCGGGACTCATTCGGCGTGTCGCCGGCGCACGGCGGTCGGCTTTAACGACCCCCGAACCGAGTTTAGCCGATGTATCCCGAAGCATGTACCAACGAATTTATTATTTAAAGAAATTAAAGGCGCGCGCTACAAAACCTATTAAACATCAACCTATCTAAATAACATATTTGTATTATACACCTAAACAACATATGTAATAAGATATGTAGTTTTATTCCTCATGAGACGTAGATAAATTATTTATTACTTTTCGTTCCGTTACAAAAATGTGGAACATCTATTTTTTTATTTATACTATTTTTGAGATAAATTGGGGCACGTCATACACTATGTATTGTCAGAAAATTTAAATCGTAAGTTTCGAGTTCAAAAAACTGTTTTTTTACCTTCAGTTTAAAATGTATTATTAAACCGAAAACTAAGTAACTAACACTTTCAGCCAATAAATAGATAAACCCATTAAATAATTCTAAATGTGATTGTATTTTCAGATTTTTAGCGTTGGCAAATAAATCTTCACATTACATATTTCTTAATGTAACATTAATTACACATTTTTGTGTTACTATTCTTATGCATAGTAATATAGTTTACAAATTTAAATAACATATAATTTCTAAAGATACTAATTTTTGTTCGCGACTTTGACTGCGTGGTTGTAGAATGATATCAATCAAAAGTGGAGCCAGGATTGTAATAGAAAGAAGGAATAACAGGGATAGAGGAATAGAGGGACCATGGTTAATACATTGATTGATAGATATAATTAATGAAAGATTTCATGTCCACGCGGACGGAGCTACGGGGTAAAAGCTAATGCCAAATATAAGGTAACAATTGTGATTACGACGTAAGATTATTTCAAATTCATCCGACTACGACGACGATGACAAAAAAGAGCATGATAACAACGCATAAGAAATATAAAATAAGAAAAAAATAAGCAAATAAATGTATTTTTTTACATTTTAAATTGAATGCCTTTCATTACACCCCAATAATATTCGCACACATTTTGATTTCAATTTGCAATATTTGATAACCATGATGGACGTATTTAAACGCATGGAAAAGCTCGATAAATTACAGTTCCGTATGCTGATTATTATTAATTTTTATTTCACAGTAAACTTCCATATAATTTATTATATATATTTATACATGACTCATAAATAATATATTAGCAGTATTTTCACAAAATATTTTGTGCACAACATAATTGTAACGGCGATTTCAGCTATCGCCGCGTAAGCCCGCACCTCGGGTTGCTTCTCTTCACGAGTGCACGCTTCTGATTCAGCGGATTTCTTGCGGTGTGGCGGCGATTATTGATGGACAGCGTTTTCTTTCAGACTTAACTTCTTTATTCAGCCGAGCTTCACACTATGACGGTTGGCTAGCAACTGTGTCGGATGCACCACTCCCACTGCATTTTATAGGTGGTGCATCCGTTGCACATGTGAGTTGCATACATTTTAATTTGGGGAGGCGTGGCCATGCACTTCATTTGCATATGCATTGGCGCCACTAGCGCCCAAGACACCGATTAGCGGCCGTGCCGTAATAACGGCCGCTTTCAAGGCCTATCATTGGTCCTCCCCACCAAAGCACAATTTCGTATGCAACTCACACGCACATTACATTTCAAATGTTTAATTTATCGAACAAAATTCTTAAATAAAAAACAAACAAATATTTCTTCTTAAAACTAGTCCCTACCCGGGTAATAAAAAACTATACAAAAAAACTCTTTAATAAAACATCAATAATAAAACACACACAAACATAAATATCAATTACAAATAATCTTTATCAAGTCCGTATAAGACACAATACAATCTTTCAATTTACATTAGTTGCGCGGCTGTCCGTAACAATAATCATGTTACAAATGCTAAAATTTTTGCTAATAGTTTTCATCATCTTACTAAAGTCATTTAGGCATACTCGTTTCACTGTTACTCAACAATATATGATTAATTATGGTTTCAGCTAGGCACTTGTCAAAATCTGTTCTTGACGCAAAAAATCCGCAAAAAAAAACACGTAGCTACCAGCTTCGTTACATTGTTTTCCTTAAATTGTTGTCAGTAGCAATTGCCAGTCATTTGACAATAATTTAAAGGAATCGTTTTTTCATGAAAATCGAAAATTCGATCCTTATTTATCTACATTTGTTTCATCCCCAACTGTCAAACCTTATTTTTTGGCGTACTTTATAAATTTTATTGAAATCACTTGAATTATAAGAAATCTTAATAATTCTCAGAAAACCCTTAAAATGTATCGAATACTTATTTATTGGCTTTTATTTACCTTCTTACTAAATTTTATTGAAAGTGGTTAAATTATAAGACTTCCACATAAGTCTCTCAGAATCTTAAAAACTTATAGAATATCTTATTATGGGCTTTCATTTATTACCATACTGCATTTTAATAAATCAACTTAACTCGAAGGATTCTTAGAAATTCTTACGGAGCTCCAAAA
The DNA here is from genome assembly GCA_005406025.1 of Eumeta japonica. NCBI lineage: Eukaryota > Metazoa > Arthropoda > Insecta > Lepidoptera > Psychidae > Eumeta > Eumeta japonica. Next base: position 19,428 of record BGZK01002039.1, read on the forward strand.
ACGTATAGAATATCGTTTTTTGGCTTGCAAATATCTTCACATCATTTTTTTTAATTGCTGTAGCTATATGTGTTTATCATAATTTTTTTTATTGTAGATAATTCGCCTTTGCTGCTTCAACAGTATGGATATAGAATGGATCTCTATATATTTTGTATGGACTGATGATGGTATGTCCATCATGATGCTGTTCCCGGTTCTCGTCCTTGATTTCAACATGATCTACATCCCGATTCCGGTTCCGCTCCTCTAAAACCAAACCTTTGATCAAACTACAATAACATTATCCCATTTTTGAACTATATTATAATTTCACGCAGGAATCGCAAAAATGTATTATTAATATAATTCATAAAAATAGTCACAAAAATATTCTTCGGTGTCTGTTGATTGAAGAACAGTAAAGCTATATTTTTTTACATATTATTTCACCATATTGATGTATAAATTTAACAATATTTAACATTTTCCTGTAATATAGCAAAGTGCCCTTGGCTATCCATAATGGGGTCCTAATTCCTACGCATATGTATAGTAGTGAAAGCTGAATAGGGCAGAAGAAAAATAAAAGTAGGATCAATGCAGTGGAGATGCGATCGCTGCGTACTATGTGTGGAGTGTCTCGGAAAGGAAGATGTAGAAACAGTGATGTCAGAGAGCGGTGTGGTTTGAAGGAAGGTGTAGTGACTAGAGTAGAAAGAGGTATGTTGCGGTGGTTTGACCATCAGGAAAGGACGAATGAAAGTAGACTGACAAAAAAAGTGTAGAGGGATTGTGTGTACTAGAAATGTCGGCAAGAGTCATCCTAGAAAATCCTATGCAGACCATGTTGGTGGCATATCAAAAAAGGGCCATATTTTAAGCACCCGAAACCGACGAGCTTGTATGACAAGATTGATGGATGTCAGTGAGGCAAAAGAGATATGCAAAGATCGTACCATCTGTAAATCTATAGTCTTTGCTTACCCTTCTGGGAAATAGGCGTGAGTTTGTATTATTATAGCCAAACAGTGCTATCTCTGGACACGTTAGTTTCTTGTTATCGCATCGAATGACCTTAAATTTGACTTCTATTTCTGTCTACGTGTCTCCGGGTGTGTATATGGCATTGCAAATCCCGAGCAGATGAACCGATCCAATTTTCTTTTATTAGAAAACCGGCTCAAACATGTTGATTATTAGCTGTAGATGACAAAAATTTGTTCAGCTGGTCTGAAAAACATAGGCTCATTGATTTTCAGTCGTCTGATAGATTTGAAATTCAGTCTGATGATGTGAAGAGAATAATAGCCTACGAACCGCCCAATTCTACGACAACTAACAGTGTTTGAGCTCGTTGGAGTGTTTTCATCTAGTGATGGGTTCACAGATACTGCACATAGTTTCATAATGAAGCTGCATCGCAGTCACAGGAATTTCCCTTTGTTACTAATCAAAAACCTATAAGATCTGGACTCGTTGGAATCGTCATAGTAAGTTATTAGAAGATAAATCAGGGAGGCGATTCTCGAGTGATGTGGAAATTGTCACATGAGACAATTTTTAAATGTGAAATTTTCATAATATTCCGTATGTAAAATGACGAAACATGTTAAATGATGGATAGAATACGTAATCTCACTCACCCATGGAACTTTAATAGTTTCTATTTAGATATTGTGAATTTTTAATAGGTATTAGAGTATACTTATAATATTTAGTACATTAAACGTGGAGTTTAAAGCCTTTCAATCTGGAATAAAAAGATCATTGGAGGACAATGGCAGCGCGACTGTTGGTCATGATTTCATTAAAATAAACTTACTCTTCATATTGTCCTCTAAACTTAACATGTGACAATTAGCGTCGTGTGCTAATGTATTCCTGTTGTATGTCACACGAAAGCCGTTTGACAATTGCCACAGCTTGGAAATTGAGAATACTAAATTAATGGTTTCCTTTGTTTATCATTTTGTATTAAATGAAAAATGTCAAATGACTTAACTAATTCATTATTCATCATTGAATTTCTTCTATTAAATTTATATTCCATTATATATCCCTCTAAAAATTGTCTCGTGTGACAATATCCACATGACCCGAGAATCGTCTCCGAGATTTGCAATACAACGTACCAGTAAAGTGGTTTCTCACACGAAGTCAGATTTACAAAACATGTAACCATATTATTACTTTACATTTCCATTCTCATCAAAAAAAAAATGCCTTCAAAAACCAAGTTAAGTATTAATTGCTTAAATAAACTTCAAAAGCATTTAATTAGTCATTCTTAAAGTTTATTTATTCATTAGATCTTGACTTGTTAGGGCTCTATTAATCTGTTTCGGCCATTTTCCGAGTTATGTCATTGTGTGTGTGTGTGTGTCTGTGTGAGTTGAAATTTTTTTCAGAAAGTGTTTTATCGATCTTTTTTTTATTACTGTACAGATAAATTCTAAAATATAATTAGCTCCTCTGTTTAAAAAAACAACGTCGATCGTTGCACACTGCATTAAGATCGATGGGTCTGTTCGAGAGAAATCGTTAAGGGAAAATTCGAAAAACGGATTTTTTCAAAATAGCATGTGAAGTTGTTAATGGGTTATTGTTTGGAACTCTGTGATCTTTTCTGTTTTAAAACGGTGTCGGATGCCACAAATCAGATCAAAGTCAAACAACGCGTTCGAAAGATATCGTAGTTGAAAAATAAAAAAAAGGAATTTAATATATATATAGATTATTGAACTTGATAACTTCAAAACGCCTTAAACCTATAATTTTGAGCTCTAAGAGCTTAAAAACTAATAAACCTATCTTTTGAGCCCGATGAGCTCAATATTTGAACTCTTTGAGCGCGAAAATAGTAAAAAAATTCAGGGATAGACTGCAATGTTGACAGTCTTTCAATTTTTTGAGTGCGACAATATCAAAAACTCATATACAATATTTAGAACTCTAGGAGCTCAAAGACACTTTGATAAATATAATAGCAAAACGTTTTAGGGACGGTCAGTAGGGTCTACCTTTTTACAGATATTTTTTTAAGGAACGAGGTGATTTAAACCGTTTCATGGAAGAATGCTTTTTGACTTTTCGTTATGAAAATGGAAGATTAATAAAATTTCTTCCTTTCGTTGGAGAATTATATACGTTTTGTTACGTTTCATTCATATGGCATGATATATTGAGCGGAGTTGCCCATTAGTAGAATATGTATTTTTTTGTAGATAATGTATTTTTTAGATATCATCTTAATAAAATATTGATGACCTTCTGTATCTTTACATAAAATGATTTATGAAATAGGAAAGCTTCTAACGCACACGGAGCAGAAAAGAAAGCTAAAAAAATTCTGATATGTAAGCCTAAAGCACATTAAGCCAATTTTTCTTACATAATATAGAAACCTAAAAGGTGTCTAAATATTTGATAACGTTTTTAGCATCTTCCTTTTAGAATATTGTAGAAGCTGAACTTCCTTCTAAATCGATTTATTCCCTTAATAAACCGCTACAATACCTCGAGTAATGCCCAAACGGGATATTACGTGCACCCTGTATTTACGGATTTCTTAGCCGTTACGAGGCCGCGTTTATTTTCGTTGTAATTTCGATTTACCAAAAATGGTCGCCATTCGTCCCACGGGGCCGGCTATTGTTCGTATTACCCTGTTTTCGGAGTTAACCGCGACTCGCGGGACAACAAAAGAGATGGGGTTCAGTAGGTTTTTGCTTCTGTTAAGAGACACTTAGGAAGATTTGTGCGTGCGTTACCGCCGCGCCGCCGTTCGGATTTTCTGATTAAATTTTTATCACCGCACCGATTTTCCGCTCGCAATTTTTTCTTTCAAGGCATTTACGAGGAAGAAAAGTCGAAAACACTTTTTTTGTAGATTTATCTAAAATGATGATTGTATTATCGATTGGTAAATTTTAGTTACTGTTATAGCGCAATGGCATTTTGATGTTTGGTGCACACAATATTGTTTTTACAAGAGACTGCGATTCGAGAGCTATTTATAAGTTAAATTATAAGTTTTGGGGTTTTTGATAATATGAAAGTTTCAAACGTTGATGCGTATACATCTAAAAAATCCCCTTTTGTCCCTTTTTTTCTCTTCAGAACCACTCGTCTTAACACCATATCGGAATCCTTGTTTTCGACAAACGGAAAAACATTTGGTTACGTGAAAATTTGAACAGCAAAGCGAATCTGGTTTTGAAAAAGCTTGGAGTACTCAATAGAGCACGACAGCATTTCAAGACGTTGACATTTCATTTTGTGAGGCACAAGTCTGATCACATCTGGAGTATTGTTTTCTTTTTTTATACTACTCCATAGACTCTATATCCGTGCATTTTTTGGGATTATTCATTTTAATACCATTTTAAGTTAATGTTTTATTGGAAAATATACTTAAATGCTTAATTTTTGATCTTATTCTTTGCTACGCACCCTATTTTGTAGCCTATTACATTATAACTTTTTGTTGCTCTGTCAATAGAGAATGTATACAATTTCAGTGTAGCATTAGTTCCTAAGTATCACGATGAGATGGTCATGGTGGTCGGTCTGTGTCCGGTCAATTTTTTTTCCTTTTTTTTTATTAAATACTAATCATGGACGTTACTATTTTATGTTTCCATGATTTAAAAGGCTTTACAGATATGTATTTACAACCTACTTTACACAACTAATAACGTCATCATTCGATGGAATTTGTAGGAAATTTTGCTCTTCATTTCAAGGAGGTATGTTTTATAAGTAGATCGACTATTATGCGTTAACTTGTAAAGGCTCCACATCTTTTTTTTTTAACTTACTTGATGGATTACCATTTACTTCGTAAATCTGGTTTACATGGTTACCATTGTTTTTAACAAATATTGGCATTCTAAACATTAGTATTTCGTAAAAGGATCCCTAAATTGAGAAATGGTTTATACACACCCGTGAACATTTATTCCTTGGACAAATTATCTCTAATTTTCTTGATTATGGCATCCAACGATACTCCATACCATGGAATAAATGAAATAAATATTCATCCTCACTTTACTTGCAAGGGAGATACATTTAACAATTTTTTTTTTCAAGATTTTATTGTACCACTTTGTCCGTGGGAATACCTCTACTACGTTATAGCTTTCTAAGTCTCTGAACTAAGCTCCGGACAAACCGACGAACATAGCGAAACTATAAGTGTTCCTTGTTGACTACGGAACCTAAAAACTACACAATTATAACATTAAATAAATGTTTTAGAAAAAATTACAATTTCAATTAAAAGAATTTTAAAACGGTTGATCCTGCAGGCCATTTCTAAAATTTTCTCCTAAGAATTTATAGATGTGTTTTTGAGCTCCTCGGGTTCAAAAATATAACAGTCTCAAAACACAAAGATTTATGTTCAAGCTTTTCGAGCTTGAAAATTCGAAAATGGTTGATCATACAGACCATTTCTTAAACTTTTATTTACTTTCGAGCTCCAAATCTCCAAAAATATATCTAGCAGCATTGTAATATCCTTATTAAATGTGAGTTCAAAAGATCAATTTCTATGATTTTTCAAACTCTTCAAGCTCAAAAATGTAATTCATTACGTTTGCAGTTTTTCGACTTCAAAAGTTTGTATTTATTTCAATAAAACGCTATTTTTTAATTTTTCTGCGAGATTGATAAAGTTTATTTGTCGATCACGTTGTTTGATTTTAATCTGCTTCACAACATCTGACGCAGTATTTTAAACAAAAAAATATGACGGAGTACTAAAATACAAACTCATTAACAATTTCACATATTATTTTCAAACAATTATTTTTTTCCATATTTCGTTAACGATAACTCTTAAATGAACCCTCCGATTTAAATAGAGTTAACAAAAATCGAGTTTTTTTTTTTTAAATAGATAAGCTATAATAGTTAAAATTTGAAACTTATTGACAGAGTAATTTAAACAATACTAAATAAAAAACACTTTTTGACAGTACATACAGACATCACCCGGGAAATGGTCCAAATAAATTCATAGGACCGTTAAAGGTAAAAGTCTGGTGAAAATATCTAATATGGGAAGTGGAATGAAGACAGTATTTTCTCAATACACGAAAATATTTAATTTCTAATAGGGATGTTAAAAAACCAATTTTTCTTGTAACGACTATGATATATTTTAAATACGTTCTATTATGATTTTGATCTGCATTACGGTATTCGACGTTTTATTAGAAGAAAAACATGACCAAATACCAAACACCAATCCGTTAAAAGTTTTATATGCTATGTTGAAAAAATCCTTTTTTTTTGTACGATCGTTCGTTAACGATATCTTTCGAATAAACCAACCGACTTTGATGTAGTTTGCGAAGATCGACGTTATTTTTTGAGAGAAAGAGGTGGTTGGATTTTGGAATTTATCGGTAGAATAGTATACAAGATATTTCAATATATTAATTTTACAGGTTGAGTTGAGTAGATGTTGCCCTTTCGAATGTTGCAAATTGCTTATCGTTCGATTAATCCATTCAAAAGTTATGAGAGATTTGCACACAAACACGCATGAACGCCCCAACGCACACACAGATACACAGACACAAAGGCACAGAGACACAGAGATGATATACACTATTTTAGACAAAAAGCACTAACTACACAATTTTATGAAAACGTTCCAATTTTCATTGCGGGAAGTTAAAAAATAAATTTAATTAACTAAATAAGTAGAATTTGTTCAATAACTAATAAGTTCTTAATTGATAAATAAGTTTTACTAATTTAATCAACAAAGTTGACTAATCGATTAACTGATTATAGGCGAAACACTTTTGGTTTTAAACCTTGGGGGAACATATTAAATTTTCTTATTTTGCTGTAAATATCGAAGGAAAGAGTTGGAGGGTTCAGTTTTTGCTTAGAATCAAAAGAATCGTAAAGTGATTAATTAAACGTTGTTCAAGTATTTTCAACCTTTCAAATCTTTATTACCAACTGAATTATCGAGCGTTATTGCTCTCGTCTAAGAGAAATATTTAGGTCACAAAATAACAGTTATTTCTGAATATTTTACATTTTTATTTTATTTTTAGTTTAAACATTAACATTAAAAAATAACAAATTTAAAGGAAATAGTTTTACTTTCCATTCTAAAAAATATCACAGTAAAACCTTTACTGGTCGTAAAAAACGTGAAGGCAAAGGAATAGAGGATCGTCAAAGAAGAAATCGACGATGCGGGCTCACTTTTCGAGATGACCCTCGATTATTTGAATTTGCTATAGATTTTAGAAATGCATAAAAAATATGTTTTGAAGTAATTTTTATATGTAAAATATTTCATTAAAATACATATTTAGCTTCGCGGGTTTCCACAAAGCTATGCTTTAGGCTAGTAAATAAATACAACCGTTTGATATTTGCTAGCTTTTTGTAATACCAGAGATAAAAAAGCGTATCATTTAATTGTTTCTTGAACGTAATATGTACATTTTTAAGGATTTAACAAATATGTAAATAATTTGAGTTGATTACTTCTAGTTGGCAATTTTACAGTAATTTGGTTTAAATCGATTATTTGTTTACATGTTGCATATCTTTGGTACAATTTTTTTTTGACATGCACTCCTTGCAATAACTTGTATATTGTGAACAGTGAATTTTTCTACTATTTAATGTAACATTTGGTAGTTTTAGTAATTGGTATTTTTAATAATCACAAAACACTGTTACCATGCGTTGTCTAAGATGGAGTCACTATAATTGACCATTTAAGATTTTATGTCTTCTATGTGCCTGTTTTATACTGAATATCAAAGAAAGCTAAACTGTTATCACTCACGCATATGTTTGCTTCACAATTGAAAGCACTGGATCAACGCTTTAATTTTTATACATATTATTGTTTGCAATATGCTACATAATCTATGTAAATGACAAAGTGTTGGAAGATTGCGCTGATATTTAAAAAAAAGTGAAAAATCTACAAAAATTATCAATTTTTGGAAAAAATCTTTTAAATATTTTATTTTAAATTATAAATAAAAACGAAGATGATCATGAAAGGAAAGAAATGTTATCCAAAACGTATGGAGCATACAGTCTAATATTGAAAAATTGTGTTAATTGTTTCCTGTTCTATTAATGAATTTTCTTTGAGTTACAGGCAAAATTATTTAGATTATTGTCACCCATCTTTTACTGAAAATTTTTAGAGATTTATTGCAGATACCTTTTGTCTTCAGCTTCACCCACGTGAACGTAGAATTTATTCCTACATATTTTACATCGACACATGCACCCAACTGCAGTGCTGCACTCGTCTTGATCTAGATCCCGATTTCGGTCCCGTTCCCAATTTCTATCCCAGTACCACCTTTAGTTCAACTCAAACAAAATCGTTCGGTTTGTAAGGGTTTTTCAATGTTCTTCCAGGAAAATTACGTTTTTTTTTTGGGATAAGAACTAGATTTAGTCTAGCCTAATAAGCTTCTTCACGTTCCAGTGAATGTTCCATCGTGATTAGTTAAGCCATTCCGAAAATATAAACAAACATACAAAGCCTGGGTCGCAGAAAAAGCGCGGCGTGATCCCGCACACCGGTCACTTCAGTCTCAGCAATTGTTAACTCTGCTCTTGGCCGGTAGATCATAATTACGTGAATTGTTCTAAAATTTAAACCATAATCCTGCGTAACCGCCTCATGGGGCGAAATCAATTCAACGTTTTAGGAAGTCGAAGGCGAGTGGAGTCCTTTTGGATATCACAAACTATATTTCGATTAGTTGATCCGTTCAAAAGTTCTCATAACTTTAGAACGGATGAACAAGCTTAAATACACATACACACACATACAGATATACGGACATCAAACGGAAAATGGTCTAACTAGATTTCTAGAATCAAAAAAGGTCAAGATCTGGTGAAAACTCAATTTTCGAAAATCGGACTGAATACAGTACTTCTTCAATTTTTCTTTAATTTTAATTTCGGAAGTTAAAAACTATATTGTTTGGAAATAACGTAGAGTGAAATACGTAAACAATTTCTAAGAATGGGTGCCGTGTTGTGTGCAGCCTCCTCATTGTCTATAATCTCAACAACTTTATAGACAATCTTTAGATAATTTTGCGCAACTATGCGCTATATAAATTAACTTTAAAATGCGCCAGCCCGAAGTACCTACGAATCTGTAAAATTTTTAATTTTCGCTCCACCTCGTCCCATTTCATTGGTCGATGAAGAGCGGTCATTAAATAAAAAAAAACCCGTCCGCCTTAAGCATCGACGACGGGAACATAGCAAAAAATTTATCACCCACAAAAATAACAGTTTTGGTCCGTTCCCCCTGTCAGCGTAATGCGCGCGTTATGCAAATCTCGAGAGGTTAATTTACGCGGCTCCGCCCGGACGTATAACGAGCGCCGGAGCTTAATATTTCCCAGCTTTATCTTTCGGCGGTCGCGTCTTAGTATGGAAGTTCGCCGGTTAACGCCCCGGCTGCCAGAGCTATGATCTTATGAGCTTTTGTGTGACGTGCGATAAAAATGTTATTCCTTTCTGTACTCCGCCTTGGACAGTTTTTACGTATGTCGCCTAACATCCGAACGTTATAGTACGCTAACGAATTCCACATCTGTTGTTCGGGCTGTTTGTCTAGATATAGGAGCTGTTTAGTCGCTTACAACCAATGTATGCTTAAAAAATAATAGTGTTCTTAGAAGCGAATATGCTCAATTGTGAGACTTATGAATTGACATTTCGTTACACGTATGTTACACATATTAATGTCGTAAAGGATTTGTCGAAGATGTATTCCAAGTGTATTACATATCCAATAACGTTAGTTTTGATGTGATTTGATTTGATGTAAATTTGTGAAAATTTCAGAATCCGGCTATCCCTTCCCTAAATTGTTAAAGTTGTAACTTAAAACTACTTTATCCAGAATTTCACGCACAACATCAACCATCCAGCATCTCTCAGTGTCATAATTGACGCTGAGCAACTCCAAAAGAGCTGTTAACGTCAAGAACGACACAGACTACTCTCACGACCCTCTGAGCCAGAGTGCGTTAGGTGCGAAAAGACTCAAGTTAATTACGCTCAAGACGCAAAAATGTATATAGAGTAGTTTTTCTAGTGCCTGTGCTGAGTCTTCATAGTCGGTTAGGCTGATTCTCAAAGCGTATAAAAAATGAATTTAGACAAAAATTTCATTATAACATTACATTACATTTTTAATATTAAGTACTTTTTTGGAAAGTTATTTCATCCTTTCCTTTAGTAGAGTCGATTTATGCCTACTAATCCAACCCAATATAAAAACGATGTAGTCATGTTCGTCGCCATATGTAGATGCTCGTAACTTAATCATAAACAGATAAAAGAATTTGAACATTTTAGGCGAGAATAACATATGTTCCTAATGAATTCACAGGTAACTTTTTATGCTGGCAAGACGTTGCTACCTATGGAGGTGAAAGCAAAAAAAATTTATACCTACTAAATATTTACTTGACCGAGACTAAGAAAGGACTAAAAACAAATACTGCAGATTGCGCGGCAAAATGATTTGGGCCTTGTCGTTCAGACTTGGGATACAATCTAGCCCTTTTTCCCCAATAAGCCACAACCACAACTGTTCCGCTATTTCACTGAAAATGCTTTTACAATTTTTTTTTTTTACGAAATATTTTACTCAATCTATTTACTAAAATAATAAGATTTTACATAGACAGAATAATTACCTACTATAAATGTATGCGACATTAAAATGAAATTAATAAAAAAAATATTAAATAAACGATACTTAAAAATTTTCTGTTATCTTCTCGGAGATATGATATTTAGAAATTGAAGTCAATAACGTAAATAGGTATTTAAAAAATTTATACTATGAGATTGAACTTGAGCACTTATGCTCAAATTAGAAATCAGACCAGCACTCTGTCTTCCTCACATGATAAAAAATAAAGTAAGAAAAGAAAGAATTGTTTATTAGAAATACGTAAACATATAATATGAAAATTTTCCTCATTAGCGTAATAAAAAAATAATGGTACTTTGAATGCTCTAGATCTACAAGTCTAAAAAATTCTAACTAGAATAAAAGTTTTACTTTTACTTTTAATTGTCCACAAAGTATTTGCTCACAAAAAATAAATTCTCGATGCTTGGACGTTTGTATTTATATACTGAACAAAACGTTGAACTTCCAAAACGATCTCGTCTATTTTAATGAGAGTTTTGTTATTGAAAAAGTCTTATGGAACTTATTATATAACATGGATGTCGCTGTTGACGTTTTTAGCGACAGAGTTCGCCTTTGTTGATTTAAAAAAAAAACAAGAATAGCACTTAAGCTACAAAAAGTGAGATGATTGTGATCGCACAATACTATTGTAATGTACGTGTTAAAATACCATAGAAAAAAGAAAGCTCACATTTAGACCACCTGCTTCACGAACTTTAAAGGTAAGCTATGTGCTACGGAATGATTGTTTTAAGTGGACTAACTAACAAGTGGCAAGCTCTTAGTTAACGGTTAAGATGACCCGAGGTCTGTCTTGATTGTACTTATGCCACGAGAACACAATTTCTATCCAAGCCAATCAGTATGCCGATCGTAGAGGTAATACCGATATTATTATTAGTCATCATTGTATTCGGAATACGAAAGGATCCAGCGATATCGATTTTCTCGACAATTGAAGGCAATAACGTCACGTCATGATATTTCGTGTCGATGCGCCATCATCGTAACACGATAAATCCTGTATTTATTTACGTTCGACTGCTATAAAAAGCAAAATCCTGTTATGGGAGTTGGCGATGTGTGTTTCTCGGCATACAGTAAAATAATAGGCAGTAAAATCGTAACATTTTGTATGAAATGACGGGGTCTCATTCTTAGGTGAAACATTTGGTTTCTACGTTTTCCATAATAGAAAACAATAGACACATAATAAATAATAAATGTTCTTTCTTACTCTGCCACCAATATGATCTGCATAGGATTTTCTTGGGCGACCTTTGCCGACTTTTACATCACACACGTTCGCTCTGTAGATTTGTTGGGTCAGTCTACTTTCATTCATCCTTTCCAGATGGCCAAACCACCGCAACATACCTTTTTCTATTCTAGTTACTACTACTACTACTATTTTAAACCACACCCCGTTTTAAATCATTATTCTTAAATATATCTTTGGAAGACACTGAACACATACTACACAATGATCACATCTCCACTGAATTCATTTTACATTCATATTTCTTCTACTACATTCAAAGATTGTGTCTTTATCCTTGCTGAAATTCTCTTTCATATCTTCTTTCTTAACTTTTCATTCTTTTAGATTGTCGACTACAACTGCGTTAGTCCTAGTCGACAAGTTGAAAATGGTACAAAATAGAGATACTGCTCTTAAGTGTGCGTAGCTCATTGGATCTGGAATGGCGTCTAGAAAATGTGTCCAAAAGCGTGTATTAGCACAAAAAATTGCAAAAGTTATAAACAATTAAAGATGATGAAAAAATGGCATTTCGTTTTTGCCAATATTTAATAAACTATTAATATTTAAGAAATTTCAAAAAATTCTGAAAGAAGGAAATTTCAATAAAAACTCCTAACTCGGAACTCTATCTATAATTTATAATTTAATGAAAATGGTCTGCGCTTTATTTTAGGATGCGCGGCGGCGTCAAAAGCGTTAAGCACATTAATTAATTTATTTAAGGTATTGACTATTTTTTAAATTTGAAAAAATTATGGTGTTCAACACTATTATTTTATTCCCGTTGGAATTTTACTTAAAGTTAATTTTAACAAGTTAATGTTGTTAACTAACGAAATTTTCTCGAACTACCGTCTTAATTGTAAGTGAAAAAATGTTTAAATAATGGTCGTAAAAATTTTCCTTCGTGGAATCTTTCTTATACATATATGAATCGTTCATAAAAGTTAAAAATATGCTTTGTTTATAACAATTTTTTTACTTAAACAAAACAAAATCCAAGTAATGTTGTTTAAAAAATTTTCTTTTTCTAAATCATCATATTATCGTTTTTTTATTCATACAAGATATTTATTGATTTGCAAAAAAAATTTTTCCCGCCATTTCTTGATAATTTTTTTATAAACAAATTGATTAAATCAATATTTTAAAAAAATTTCTTTTCATAACTTTATTACATTACAAATATTATGATTTAACAAAAAAATTTTCCTTAATAACAATTTTTAATTGTTTATAATCGTTTTTTTATATTTCTATTGTTTAAATAATTAGTCAAGAAATTATTTTTTTTCTAAAAATCATAATTGATAGTCCTCTATAAAGTAACAAAAAAAAAATTTTTTATCAACAATTCTATTGTTTATTAACTTACCAATTTGTTATAAACAAATTTTCAACTTTTTTTTATTTTTTTTCTAAAACTTCTAAAATTAACAAAAACAACCATATATAATAAAGTATAGAAAAAAAATTTTTTCAATTTTTTATTGTACTTTTAAAAAACATGTGTTACAAAAGTTGCAGCGGCTGCTTCGTTTGTCTACTAAAAAACTAAAGTAACTTTTAAACTATTAGAGATACGAAAATAAACATTCTAGCCGATTTTATAAATGGTTAAACTATCTTTTTAAACAGGTATTATTTAATTAAGGCTATTCTGTCAAGTAATCAAAATATATAAACGTTGTAGTTATTTATTTATACGTCATGTCATTTTTAATTTATCATTGGCATTTTTCTCTAAATTTTTTTAATAATTCGTTTAAAGATAGTTTAACCATTTATAAAATCGGCTAGAATGTTTATTTTCATTATCTCTATAGTTTAAAAGTTACTTTAGTTTTTAGTGAACAAAGCAGAGCAACTCTTTTAACACATGTTTTAAAAGATACAATAAAGAAAAAATTCTATACTAATATATATAGTTGTTTTTGTTAATTTAGAGTTTTAGAAAAAAAATAAAAATTGAAAATTTGTTTATAACAAAATTGAGATAATAAACAATAAGTGTTGATAAAAATTTTTTGTTACTATAGAGACTATCAGTATGATTTTTGAAAAAAAATAACTTGATAGTATTAAACAATAGATATAAAAACGATATAAACAATTAAAATTGTTGATTAAGGAAAATTTTTGTTAAATCATAATATCAATAATAAAATTATGAAAAGAAATTTTTAAAATATTGATTTAATCAATTTGTTTATAAAAATTATCGAAATGGCGAGGAATTTTTGTCAATAAATATCTTGTAGAATAAAAACGATAATATGATGATTTAGAAGAAAATTTTTTAAACAACATACTGAATTTTTGTTTACTGTTAGTAAAAATTGTTATAAACAAAGTATAATATTTTAACTTTAACCGATCTGTTAATACGTAGAATTCCTGGCTGTTTACGACCATTAAGCATTTTTCACTTGTCAAGCGATGAGTTCGAAAATTTCGTTGGAACATTGTTTAACTTGTTGAAAGTAACACAGTAAGAGGCTCAACGGTAATTGTTCAGAACACCATAATACATTTCAAATTTAAAAACAGTCGGCTTAAATGAAATTAATGTGCCATATCGCATTTTCACGCGCATCGTCAGCGCAGATTTTCACGTTAAATAAAATTATAAATAATGGAGATGAAGTTCCGAGGAATAGATTTTTATGAAATTTCTCTTCTTTCAAGTATTTTGAAATTCCTAAATATTAATGGTTTATTAAATATTGACAGAAATGTATTTTTTTATCTTCAATTGTTTATAACTGCAATTTTATGACTAACTACACCTTTATTTATTTCTGAACGCGAGAATCACTGATATCACCATAATTAAATTATGTCTATTACCTGTACCATTTTCAACTCGACTAGAACTATGTCGATTGTTTTGCATACATGTCAAATGTCTTGTAGTAATGTAAAATTCATTCTAATTCTTACTACTTTCTAGTCAGCAATTATAAGATCTATAGTATTGTTAGAAACAATATGCGTACTTACTAGAGAATCCATGCCAACCGACAGTACGTAACACGTGAAAAAATTTAATAAATGCATAAAGTGATAATTAGTTTTTCTCTTATTTTAGAGTGTGGTGTAATAACAAACGTATTTATGTAGTATAATAAAATAGTTATAACTATTATAGAATATTTATAAGCAGTTTAGTCGCCTGCAACTAGAAAAACAAGTAGGTATGGCGACTATTACTATTAAACTAGTGTAAACTAAAGTGCGTCAGCAAAGGAGCGTATCTTTATGGCACTTCCATATTTTTGTTGAAAAGCGCAGTTTTTCGAAAATAACTCAAAAACAGTATAACCAACCAAATTCAAAATAAATTTTGTTGAAAGTATTTATTAAGCGTTATCTTCGTTACTTTTTTCATAATTTTTGGGCATGTGGTTTAGAAATATAGGGGAGACATGATATCTGCATTTTCGGAGCGATTATTTCCGAAATCATTTATATAATCAGAAAAATTGCTTAAAAACTTTAAAATGTTTTAAAAGAACTGTTTAAATATGTAATACTAGTTGATATTTGCTGAAATTTTTTTATTTCAGTTTCCGTTACATCTTTGGAATACCCCCCTAGAAATATTTACTTTTGATATCTATTAAAGCAGTAGCGGCTCATACAAGACACCTTCACTATAAATTTCCTCAATATACGTCTTGTAGTTTTTGAATAAAATGCCTGTCACGTACCGACGGATGTACGAACGGACGATCGGACGGACAGACATGACGAAGTATAAGGGTTCTGTTTTTGCCATTTTGACTCGGAACCATAAAACTTGCTCTATTCTACATCAGAAATGCCGGTAAATATTTTAAAAATATATTGTAGGTAAATAAATACGTTTTATTTAAACAGGTTTTTTTTTCACAAATACGAACAAAAATATGGTTTTATTTCTTTGTATTTGAGCAAACTCTTGGAAGGTACAGCTTCTCTAAGTGTACCATTCCATTTTTTATTACTGGACACCTTTTTCAATTAATTTTCTTTTCTTCGAGTTAGCAAATTTTATCTACTTTCCTAAAATGTATAACAACTATAAGAGTACTAATTCAAACTATGCGAAAAATGAAAATCTTTGCGTCCCGTCGCACTGCGCAAAAAAGCGCGGGAAACTGATGGACAGTTGAAGGCGGCGCTAGTTTAGACATTTGACAACAGAGGGATTAAGCCGAAGTGTACCTAATATTCTTTTTGAAATGAAAGTGATCCTTAAATTAATTTAAATTAAAAGAGGATAATATAGAGAGTAAAAAAAAATAAATAAATGAATGTATGGACATTTGAAAAATGAATTTTAAACTTTAAATCCTTAAATTAATTTTAAAAATAATTATTCAAATTTTTCACCATATAAAATTTTAACTATCACAATTAAATTGCTTTATTACCACGGGTTAAATAAGGCATACATTCAGGATTCCGAAAATATAAATTACGTCTAATAAAATACATACAATATTTTTATGGTAGTCTTATTGAAGCAAGATCACAATATTATAAAAAAATTGAAAAATGCTCGATATCTTGAAAATGACAAGATTCTTTTCAATACCATATGAGGTTATATAAGTGCCAAACGACCTCTATCACATATTTATAACCTTCTGTCGGTCCCCCAGTTACTCTGTGTATAGAAGATTAAAATACCACTATGACACATCGATCATAAACTGCCATGAAATTTCCAGTTTAAGAGGGACATTTGAACGAACCTAGGAAACGCCGATATTAATTTTGAGGCGTCACACGTCCACCTGCCATGATAAAAATGTCTCACAATTTCAACGTCATTTATCGGAAAAAGATGCTTTGGGTATTTTTACCTCATGATGTATTTTCGTATTTTTGTATTGCATAACGTGGTCGGTGGTGTTTGATACTTGGTAACATAGATATGATTAAAAAAAAATTTCTAATTCTTAAAATAAAAAGCGGCTTCAGTTGCTTCTGTTCTAAATTAGCTTCTATTTTACTTGTATTATACAGATTGTTTATTTACAAGCCAAACGATACTAGAATGTATCAAATTTTTAACACACCCATTCGCTATGGTAAGAGGAATGAATTGATCCTTTAATAACTAATAACTACGTATCTCAATAGTGACTGAGTATTGTTGCGATACGTAAGGAATGTTACGATTCCTCTGCGAACGAGCTTTACAACATTAAGTACAGCGTGTAATAGCAGCACTCAGCTCATACCTTAAGCTATTTAATGATATGTGAATATTCAATTTACCGCTTACATTGTCTCAACAACAACCTTGGATCGACAGGATAAAGTTTGTGAACGCTCACTATTCAGACCGGCCTGCGGAGTGAGCCATCGTCACATCAAAAATCTATGTATAGTAAAACATGAGAATTTTGTTATTCTCTTAACTATAAACTGCTTAAATGGGGTTGTCTAATTATTTAAGATGTTGCTAAGTTCATCAAATCATGCGAGCCATCTGGTAGATATAGGAGTTTGAAAAAGTGACTGGCTTATTTGAAAGCTAGCAGATAGACGTATCACAGAAAAATAAATGTCTTACAAATGTTATACATGACTTATAGCTAACTATATATTACACATGTGTCCTTATATGGCATTATAATAAGGAAGGAGGAAGTTCTTCAATTAATAAATTGAGGAACGTCCACTTCGGTATCAATTTTAGATTTGGATATCTTATTGCACATAAGCATCACTGTTAATTTAGCAAAAGACATTCGTTTACAGTTTACAACATAAAACTTAAACGTATATAATTTATCTCAGAAAACGGACGGTGGTATTAAAACTTCTAAATTTTACATTATATTATATATATATATATATATATATATATATATATATATATATATATATATCATGTATAATATAATTAATATTAATAAGTTTACCACTGCAGCAACATTCGCTTGGTGATCGGCACCTTTTTTGTTTCGATGTGTACGAAAATAAAAATTTTCTTTTATGAATGACAGACAGCCACGCAACCAAAAGACCGGGTTATGTAAGATTTTCACGCACTAATAAAATTGCGCCTGCAACACGATAAAAATGAAACTTTCCAAGCTTATAGACAAGTCTATAGCCAAGATATAGACGTAAAAAATCTAAATAATTACAAAATAAGACGATAAATATTAATTACACAACGCATGGTACCTCGACTATTCATATATAGCTTCTGACGCGCACATCTACAGCGCGCGAATACATAACAGTATCGCTATTCAATCGCTTTGTATAATCGTTCTCTTTGCTTCATTCCCGTATCGTTGAAATAAATAGTTCTCTTTCTTCTTCTCTCTACGTTATTTCCTTCTTTCCTCTCATATAAATGTGCCTAAACGTGACACATCTTTGAAATTACACTCTAAATATTCTTCTAATTATCGGCTATCAACTCGCCGCCTACAAATTTTTACTCCAAAAACACTTTCTTGGGATTACAGGGAAAAAGTACTTTCTCGGGGTTTGTAAGCTTTACCGGACGTAAAAGCGGTGTTTTGTTTATGGACTTCACGTCGCGTGGGTGTGCGATAATGCGATTATAAGCGAGTATTCCGGCCCAAAGTGGGATGGCAAAAATGCAAAGGGATCGGGCCCTATCGGTGTAACCTAATAGTACGGAGGGCGTTTCCTGGGAGCGCGGAGGCAGTCTAATAATCGGACAGTGACTGGCCCTGGAGCCGTGCCTGTTTGAATAAAGAGCAGCGATGTGCTTGTCGTCTCGTCATTGATCTACATTTTCGTATACATGCGCGTCTTCCTAAAGGAATCATGTAAGCGTACTGGCGCTTTCATAATTTTATCGGTATATGGTGCAACTTCTAGAGATCTTATAGATGTTCTAAACTTTTGTATCATTACTCCAAATACGCATGTAACAACTGCTAATGCATTACTTATTTTTAATTCATTTTTTCGTTGTTATATAACATTAATTTCTGATAAATGAGCACGTTAAGAAAGTGTCTAAATCAAAAGCTCCGTCGGTTATAAGGACATGCGATATAAGATCCACGCTTCTTGTCGAAGACATCGTGGCAGCCTTCCTTAATAATTCTCCTTCTCTTCAGAATCTGAAACTTATGTAGCTTCGCTTCGAGATTGCGATCCAACAGAGGACATCTTCACAATCAACTCAACCTAACAATACCTACCGCTCTGGTGGTAGAGTGATATACCTACTACATGATTTTTCTCTTGAGTTGTACCTCAGTTACTGGCCAGAAATAGATGCGGTCTCCTAGAGGTCGGTCGGTTCGGAAAGCTTAAAATGCAAATTAATATGAAATAGCACATGTACTTCATAGCACATAATTCGTCAATACAACTGTATCTTATACTCGCGTATTTCACCCATTATATACTTCTCCACTATTACAATTTATATTCACACCAAATTTATGTTAAATATTGATAATAATTTAACCATGTTACAGGGTCGCCGATTTCTTATAAAAGAAACTCTAAATTCTAAGAAGCATACAAATATTATTACATAGAATTTGTAATAAATAGTTTGATTAACTTTAGTTTGAGATAATAAGAACGTGACTTAGGAAATTTTTAACGTGAAAACGTCTTTTCGCTCATTAAATACAGTCCATCACCAGTCAAATTTTCTTGCATTATTAAATACTATTAGACTTCAATCGCTAATTACTACGAAACTAATAATGCGATAACAACGGTTGAGGTCATAATGGATAAAACAAGTCTATACTTATATTTCGTGAAACGTTTGTTTTGGCCGTGACATCATGGGGTTAGTGTAAGCTGGCACCATTGGTGGTGCCGAGTAAGCGCTTACGCGTGATTCATGTGAATTAACGTGTAAAATTACAAATTTGTACAGCGTGAGAACGCGTTTAGCTAGGACGTTTATTTGAATGTCATTACTAGAATTTGAGAAAAACTACTAGGATTCAAAGTGAAATATTTTATGATAAAATGCTGTCTACAAATTTGTAAAAATCCGTTTAAATTGAAAAATGAAAAAAAATTAAAGGTGTCTCATATGAGTCGTAAATATGTGCGGATGTAAAAAAAGGCAAATTAGAGGAAAGCTCGCATCAAAAAAAAATTTGAAAACCTTAAAATTCCAGTTTCGAGGGAGTGCCAGATCTATTGTTATGATTTTACTCCGACATTATAACGAAAAAGCTACGGCATAGCCCTTGACTACAGCTTTGTAATTTTGTACGTTGATTTAAAACTTTTAATTAGAAATAAAGGATATTGTTAAGTTATACGATCATTAGTATTTTGAAAGAAATTGTATTCCGTATCACATTGACATTGAAGGCACTTGTAAAAGAACTTAGTCAGAACATTGTTAACAAAACATCATAACACATTTTTTGCGTTATTTCAAAATACGTTTAATTCAAATTTACGCGTTACTTTAAATAAAATAAACATATATTTTAGGATATCATATTTATTTCTTTTATTTAAGCTCCGCAAGTTAAGTTCGGGATTTCAATATTTCAAGTGCGACATTTTCTACGAGTGTTCAACATCTCCGTAAGTACGTGAAAATATCGAAGAGTCAAATCTCGAGGCGGGTATGGCACATTTATCCCGCGCGGGGGCGCGCGCGGTCGGCGGCGACACAGATGTCGCCGCATTCGATAATAGCCCCTCGAGCCCCGCCGTATTACGTAAAACTTAATATTAAGCGCGGCCGTCGATCGTGCTCCGTACACTTATTTGGGTCGCCGCGAAACAGACAACAAAAGCTTACTCCGAAAGCCGTCGAAAGGAGGCGCGCTCGAAAGCTCTAGAAACATCTAGACCTGTATTGTGACGCGGGTGTGTTTTGGTTGCCCGCGTGTTTCGATATTGAGGTCGGGGAAAGTTGCGCATTCTCCCTTTGCGCTCCGTCGTATTATTTATCAGGATTCGTGTCGGCCTTCGCTCGAGCGTCTCTTAATACGTTCATTGATAATGAAAAAGGTGTCCGTTATCATTCGAATGTATTGTATCTACAGCTAACTGCATACAGTGCTAGATATTTGGAAGTTTTCTATGATAGACTTAAAAAAATACCCTACATTTTGTATAAAATACAATTAGTCATACTGAGTTTAGTTACACAGTTATCTTCATACGGTTATTTTATTCTGTTGTTTGATATTATTATTCAAGTAGGTTAGCGTTTTTATAAATGGTGTACCTGAACATTTGAGCATCTCAGCACTGAAGTTTTATGAGCTCAATATGCTCAGTATATACATTTTTGGTTGTGGTGTGATTGATACGTAAATAAATATTTCCTAGTAACACCGTCATCATGGATATAGAACACACTCCTACATCTTTTGTATCTAAACGATCCCAATTCAGCTCGATATCTGATCTTGGCCCTGATCCATAGTCTCAACCACAGCCACGACTCCGGCTCTGTTCTCGGTTAAGGAATCGGTTCGAGCCACAGTAGGGCGCGGCCGCGGGCAACGGCAGAGCCCTCGCGCCCGCCCTCCATATGCCGCGCGTGCCTTAAAGCACAGCATTGTTTTTATATCAAACACCGGACAAGGGCGAATAGGCCTTGCACCTTGACGGTTCCGTACAAACGTAATTACGTACGTAGATATTTCATTCTACGAGAGTTTCGATTATTTTTCTCTGTTTCCCATAGATTACTGGAGAGATGTTGGTTCGGAAAATATAAAGACATTTGCTAATATTCAAAAAAAACTAAAAATACTTTAAAAGATATCTGAATTTTAGGAAATCTTAAATTTTCATAGCGGAGAAATAAAAATGTTCTGCCGTACATCGGTCTAGATGCAGTCAATATTGAAACTGTAAGCGTATATTTGTAATCAGAAGAAAGAGATTTTTTATGTGATGTAACCGCAAATAAATGATATTCGGAATTTTCCTATACTTTTGCTATGAAATCTCGCTTCTTGCAAAATTTCGTAATTTAGTCAATAAGTAGCTTCCTTTTATTTACTTGCATGGGTCAGAATATAAAGCATAAATAACTTTACATTTTGTTTAAGTTGACTTAGAAGCTTAATGCAATTTTTACAACTACAAGAGAAAAAAGACTTAAATAATTTCAACTTGATTCGTGTTTCTGAGAGAAAGGGTTTTAACAGACAGGCAGACAGACACCTAGATGCGCAACGAAGTAAACCTATAAGAGATTATTTTTGCCTTTTGAAGTACTGAACTCTAAAAAAGATATCTATAAAAAAGGAATTGCCTTTCTGTTCATCTTGCATTCCTTTTCATCTCCCTAGAGACTGAAGATTTATTTTGTTCTTGTATGTGATTCATTAATTGGTTCTGTTAATTAACAATAATCCTAAGTTTCAAATAAATCTGTCAAGAAAAACAATATTGCCAATACAAATTTACATAAATATAGCTACACGAAAAAGTTAACTTTTTTTGGTTTGACCAACGGCCTTCTATATTAATAATAGCGATAATCAAATGTACATAGAATATTTACGCAGACTAATAGCAACCTAGACATTTAAAAGACAGTTAGTACTTCTTGTCCGTATGTGATGACATTTTAACTTAAGATTTACTATGGTAGGACTATACTGTGGTCAACTTGGTTGCAGCAGAAAATGGACCTGATAAACCTATAAAATACCACGCTCTCACAGATATGAACATTCGTCCACTGAGTAAGAGCTCTAATGGCTCACTCGCCTCTTCCTCTTCCATCAACCTGATCGTATTCTATTAAATATTCTTATTCCTACCCTAGAGGCCGGCAATGTTCCGATGACTCCTCTGGGGTTTCAAGTGTTTATGGGCGGCGATGACTATCTACTCTCTGATGGTAGCTTGTTCGTTTGCCCATCGACAATACTATAAAAAAATAGATACACTGTAATGCATTTATCATCGTGTCTGGTTTTAAGTCACTCATTGCTGAAGTGTACCCTCCTACAGTCTTTTTATTACAGACTGACAGGTTCGAGTTGGGGACTGCCAATGATCGTTGTCACCTATGCCATGGCAATTTCGACCACCACACATCCACTGCTCGTTCTTATTCGTCGAACTCACTGATATATGAAAAGGAGATGTACAGTCCCGCGCTCAAAAACAGTAAATGAGTGATAAAACAGACAGTTTAGCACTCATTGCATTTAATGTAGTTTCGTGGCACCTTCTGTTATGACGTCAAAGTGTTCTGTTAAAAAATAACTCGCAAAAATGTAAGAAAAAGAATGATGTTTCTTATTTTCGATAAGAAAAATTTAGTTTATTCAAATAGGTGCTCAATTATGTATTATAATGAGTATTCAATGAGCATTTTGTATTCCTTCATTTAAAGTAGCATCAAAAGCCGAGATATAAACCGACTTAAAAGAAATAGACCTAAGCAACACCAGTCTCGTAATTTTTGTATGGTCACATTATTTGGTCGCTTAACAATAGAGAATTTATTTTTATAATTATAGAGTCGCCCTTTATATTTTTTATTTGCATATTATTTGTTTTATATTTATACAAATCTTAAAATTACCTCTATTAGGAAATCATACAATAGATTAACCTATACCAAAAAAATCATGTTCATTATATTTGCTTAGTTTTTAGTAAGTTATATATAAGTATTATGTTCATTTAGTGGTTAAAAACGTACGTCCAATATTACAAAGCAGATCAAGTCGGTTAATTCGTTCAAAAGTTGACGCAGTTCAAAAATTTCCAAAAAAGTGTATATTCGAACTAACTTTCCAATTTTTTGACTTGTCGATTTCAATAAATCGATCATTTTATACATTGATAAAACCGGTTATTTTGTTTAAAAGATATGGCCTTTAAATTAAAAAAAAAATGTCCTTTTGAAATAAGTTTCAATTTTTTTGATAGAACAAAATACTCTTGAAGATATATTATTTTTGTACTAAAAAAATCATCGAATTCCACAATTAAATTAACTAGCAAATACTGTTTTCAAAAACAAAAAAAAAAGCGCATTACAATTTTCGAGCTTAAAATGTACAAGAGAGTCATATTTAGAAGCTAAATAGCGGGAAGTTTCAGGGATGGTCACGTGGTCAACCGGTCAACCACTTATGAACTATTTTACATGTGGTTCGTAAGCCCCAGGAGGGATGTTGTTGGGGCCCGAGGCAGGCTGGGGCCTGGCCGGCAAAAGCCACCTCGACTATATGACCAGTCCGACACTGCAA
Source organism: Eumeta japonica (assembly GCA_005406025.1). NCBI lineage: Eukaryota > Metazoa > Arthropoda > Insecta > Lepidoptera > Psychidae > Eumeta > Eumeta japonica. The sequence goes on from BGZK01002039.1 coordinate 43,630, forward strand.
AGATCTCTTATTTCTTTAGCACCTCAGAGGCAAACGGTAGTAAATACGAATGTGAATATAACAGAAAAGCTGAATATAAATAGATCAAATATGGTCATAATGACGTCTTAACAAAAAATCAATCCTTAACGTGGTTTGTTACTGCTATAGTATAATAAATAATCTTAAAATAAGTTAACGTGCAATGGAAAGAGCTATGGCCGGAGTTTCTTTACGAGATAAAATGCGACATGTAGAAGCAGAAGAACAGAGTCAGCAGAAGAACCATAATGACCGACGTGTCTGATAGAATCAGGAAGCTAAAGCGACGATGAGCAGGCCACGGCCCTCGTAGAATCTACAACCGTTAAGAAATAAAGGTCTCGAGTGGTGACCACGAACAGGACGTCGCAGCGTGGGACTGCCTCGCACCAGGTGGACTGACGAGCTGGTGAAGTCCGTGGGTCCACCTAGTGGGAACTGTATGTTACACGTGGATCAGGATCTAAATTGTGAATATGTAGGAGGGGAAGCTTATGTCCACCAGTGGAAATGTAGAACCTCCGTGGGCTAGCGGATAATATCACTCGTTTTGCGTACGAGAGTTCGTGGTTTCGATTACAGCTCAGGCAATGGCACTGTGAACTTTAAATTGGAGGAACCAATTTGAAAAACAAACGAGTTTCAGCTACTAGATCGCTTCAAAATTTAGTTTTATAGCTAGCTACCCGCCACAAATTGATTCCCCTTATACCGAACTTAAAGTTGAAGAGTGACGTCGATCGACAGGCAAAAATCTAATTTAACTCGAAGTAACAAAACTTTTCTCATCTGCGACTTGTTAAAAGCAGAACAAGCTATACATTATACATAAACTCGCACGTACGTCTGCCTCAGTACACCTATATCCTCCAGGTTTATTATCCAGCTTGCTGAAACTTGTAACACAGAGGTATACCTTTCCGATGCCGGTTCTATGAAGTTTACTATTAATGCAAAAAGTTTGGATATTGTCGTCACTTATATTTTATCATATTATTATCTTATAATCATTAATAAATTTTCATCCAATTTGTGAATTCATTAAATGTTACGGTCTGATTTATCATTCTCAATTCCAATTTATGAAACTATTGAAAATAACGGTTTGATTTATAGATATGAAGTTGGGTTGGCTATTAAAAATTTTTAACACAGGTCAACCGTTTAAACGACACTGTTAGTGATTGATCTTTTTAACAAGCGCTAGCTTGTTAGAGAATTCTGTTATGATATCTCTTTGTTCTTCAAAGTAAATATACAATAACTTGCTTATGACAATATGAACATTTTTATCTCGAAAGTAGAGAAATGATTTACTGGAAATAGCCCACTTTTTAATAAAATAAAAACAAAATGTATGAACTTCTCGTTTCCAGGTGTACTGTATTCAAGATTTGGAAGTGTTTGAGTAATAAACGAAAAATTAGAATTTGTCGGAACAAGTATATTTCTAGGAATCGCTCTAGAGAACAGCCTTCAATAGGGGTCTTCATAATAGTAAGTTGATGAATGCACTTAACTGAGATTTACTTAAAAATAAATTCACTAAAATTCGAATCTTAACTCTGGCATCTTAATTTATACATGAAAAGTATTAAATTTAAACTCAATTTTTTGCTCGTTCTTCTAGAGAGAAAACTAATTATTGTTTAACCTAATCTATATCTATCTATGTGTGTGTGTGTGCGTTCGTACTTGTGGGCGTGCGAGCAAGCGTGCGCGCGCGCCGTGTTTGTGTTGCATTAACGTTTAGTTTCCAGAGATATATCTAAAAATTCTGAGTAAGACCCACAATTAAAAACTCAAAACTAATGCCGATTAAGCGATAATTTACACGCTCAGATTGTGTGATGATTTATTCATTGTGGTATACAAAAATAAACAAATCTAAAACATCGCAATAGTAATAATAGTAGCACAATGATAACAGGAACGCAAACATATAAATGTAACCGGCATCGCGGCTAAGCATCTCCGAGAGATATTGCATTACGCATGTATTGCTTTTACATATATCATATTTATTAAAACATCCTCCATATTTTATGTAAGATATATTATAAGATTTTGCCTAAGCGCATAAACTGTCATCTGTCACAAAACTGATTAATGTCACGAAACTGATCGTGCAAAAATCGTAACGTTCCGCCGCCGCCCGCGCACGGAGCGGCAGGCGCGCGGCAAGGAGCTGTACGAGAGATGCCTCGAAAAGTTAGCGAAAGAAAAAGTTCGGATAGCGAAGCCTGGACCGTGTCTAATGTGGACTTTAGCGACTTGGGCGAAGATTGGCGCTTAACCTGTTAGATTTCAATACGAGAATTAATTATTTTTATATTAAGTGCGTTATAATTATTGTAGTGTCGTTGTAGGGTTCCGTAGCCTAATAGCAGAAACCGATCTCTCATAGTTTCGTCATGTCCGTTCGTTTCGTTATGTGCAGGCAATTTTACTCAAAAACTATAAGATGTATATTGTTATTCGGACGGTACCCCTCCTAAGCCTTGAGGGTACCCGGAAGTTCAACTCTGCAATTAAAGATAAGAGGACGTTTATTACGTTTATTTGACTAGTTTTCCACTTTCTCTGCTTATGAATCTCAAGTATACTCAAACTGACACATCAATATTTGACAATCCACTTTCTATCATTGCGAAGCCTTTGTAATTGGGCGTGGTCCTCGTCCATTCTTTCTTCCTATCCCCGACTGACTGTCAAGTGTTTCGCCGTACCTATTCTTTTATAATTGTGTAATCAAACTTGAATATAACGCGAACCCACATTCGCGAGGTTTAGCACAGAGGCCGGATGCCTCACACGCCATCTACACCAACGTCTACTACTACAATATTAATAAAATTCAGAGTATAGGTATCTGGTATAAACCGCTATATAGTTTGATTGTTGAATAACAAAATAAATATTTCTAGGAGTGGCACTACATATATAAAAGAAACAAAAAATTTTTTTTTCAGTAAACATCAACGTGTGGTACATGTTTCGACAGTTATTTTGAAAACACTTTGAGTTTTCCAAGCAATATTTTTGGATTAAGTGAATATTTATGGAGACACACCTCTCTGAAATTAGCATAACTTGTATCCCCCATATATTTTTTAAACAGTATGTTCAAAAATAATGAAAAAAAAAATTAAAAACGTAACAATATGTGATTTCCAAAAAATCATTTCGAATATGATTCAATTTTCGAGTTATTGCCAAAAAACTGCGCTTCTCAACATAAAGACGTAAGTGCCATGAAGATATGATCTTTTGTTGGTGTACTTTTTCACATCGTAATCTTACGATTTCAGACTGTAGAAAGTGTTTTCATTGTTTTTTAACACACTTAAAATTTAATATGTAATTGTTTATATAGATGAATATATTAATATGGTAATTAAAATAGTAATGCATTACATTAAAGTCATTTAATAGTAATAAAAAAAGTATAAATTTGTATAAAAGATTGCCGTTTAATCATTCATCAAAACCTGTTATTTACCCCTTCAATTAGAAAAAAAGAATGCTGGTATAGACCTAACTACTCACAATTTCACAATATAAAAACAACACAACATTTTATGTATAGTGCATTTCTCTGTAGTAATGGCTACGGCACCTTACATTAAGCATAGACCGAAATGCTCTTGGCTGGCTTTTTATTTGCTTTACCATTATTTATGAAGATATTTCACTATGTTTGTAAGTGTTAAGAGAATATATCATGTAAGTTTGCCAAACTAAGCAAAAAAAAAAGGCTTACATTTCTGAACTATTATTTATAGATATCTCGAAATCTTTAATTTTTGGTTTGGTTAGTATTTAAATAAAAAAAATAGTTAAATGCTTTGTAAATAATAAATTTATATAAAATTGAAAAATAAAACAATGTGATCATATACGTTTTTAGTACGTATCGTCTTGTAATATAATAAATGTTACTTAATACATACTATGTAATCTTAAATAAAACCATTAACGGAAAAAATAACCGTATACTTTGTATGGGATCAGTTATTTTAACAATCTCTATTGAAAATCTCTGATAAATGAAGCGACAACAGTGGTTATTATTTGGAATCACGGAGATAGTAAATTAAAAAAAAAAGGAAGTAATGGCTTAGATGCCTACACAATTTTATACATGTCTTCACTTACGCTGAAGATAACAAAAGGTTTTGACTTTTCGATCCTTTTTGTTGTTCGTTTGTTCAATTGGATCACACTCTTTTATAACTTTTCAGATTTTCAATATTTTACGGAAAACCTTTCAATATATATATACTGATATGACAGACGCACGAACATACAAACATATATGGAGGTAACCACGCCAGACGCCAGTAGTGACAGCTAGTTTGTCATTTGCCGGAAAGCGAGTCGGTGTGACCGCGCACGATTATTGCGTCCGGGCAAATCCTTCGACGCGTGCTAAAAGCCGGCCATTCGTGTGACGCCTAGCGCTTAATGAGATGACAGGCGATACGTGACGGTCCGCGAGCTAAGGCCGCGGCCACATCGGGGCCACATATTCCATACAGGGCACACCGGTTTAGCCGAGGCTTGCGGAGACAAATTATTTCGTTTCTGTGCACATATTATTATCTTTAGACAGTAAATGAGTTTTGCAAACAACACTACATTGTTTGTAAAACTTGCAGTAACCGTCAATGTTTTCTTGATTGGGAAACGTGTTTGGCTATACTTTATCTCAATATTTAAGATAACGAAGTACATTCTTAAGTTGTGATTGTTTTAAGATCAGGGAGATATCTATTAAAATATTTTCCTTCTTTGAATGTAGTACGCGACACTTAGCGTATTTTAGATGTCGTTAAAATGGAAAACGAGGCCAAAAATTTTCGACATATGGCCAATTTTATAGTAATCGGATGAGTGGCTCAGGCACGCAAATAAAACGAAAAAAAGATACAATTATTAAGAATAATCTAACACCAAACAAAATTTGATTACAATCTATTCAACCTTTTTCCGAGATTAACTCGGACGAACAAACAAATAGACGGTTTGTCGATCCATACCTCTGTAGTCCGAATAAAAGTTTAACAATTGTAAGAACAGATTAGGCGTGTTATGCAATAAATATTTATGACAAATATAAAAACGTCTTATGTACAATTTTGTATATTAGTACAGATATACATAAATGAACACTAAACAGCGCCTTATTTTTTTTTTCAGAAGCTAGTCTAATTTAATCAAAATTTGATTAAAATTTGACAAACAAACAGACAGAAATTTTATCAAAATCATATATAGCCTATCATTTGCGCAATCACATGTGCTGTAAACCAATTTTCATCAAAATCAATTAAACGACCCTCAATCTAGTAAATACATAACATACATCTAGGCATACAGACAGACAAACAAGTATACACAAACTTCAAAAATAGTAGAGTTGCAATAAGTTAGTGATAAAATGATATTTATCACAAAATTGAAAAAAAAAAATAGTATGTACAGACAGATGCTACAGATTTATGTATACTGCCGTCGTAGCGAAGAGTACCGTAACTACAAATTTTGAATAAAACGATTTAATTACATTGCAATAATCAGACAAAGAAGATCTATGATTCTACCTGAGTAACAGTCTTTCAAACGACTTAAAACCATGTATATAACAAGAGAGAGTACCATAATGAATTTATAATCTAGGAGCATGCTAATCATAAACACCGTAAGTTGAAATTTCAAAACTAAAGTGCAGTAAATTTAAGTATTATAGCTTTTCAAAGCGTAAACTTCTAATAATTTGATAGTAAGTCTTATTATTAAATGCAGTAAAATTTTAATACCTTATTTTGATGAGGAATCATGTTTAGTTTCATTAATTTTTCCTATATAATAATACAGTTGTATAAGTAAAGAATTCGTTCTACGATAATGCAAGCGAAGCAGCGCGGAAACTTAATATTTATCATAAATAATAGATTATATGTTATCCTAATATATAAGCTATATTACTAAAAGTTTCAGTTATCATATTAGTGGGTTACCAAAATTGTTAATAATGTAGGAGAAAGACAGCTAAAATGCTACTTACATTGAGATAAACAGGTAAACGAGCTCTGACAACACTGATTTCATTTTTCTATAAGATATACAATTTCTCAGAAGACATTGAAAATAAAGAAGTTCCAAGCAAAAAACCAAATTGTACCTCAGCCTATAACAGCAATAACTGACACAATCTATTTTAATATGTTGTGGTCCCGATTTTATAATTTTAATGGCTTACCTGTACTTGGTAATAAAGAAGTGACCAATTTTTTCCATCAAAAAATATCTCACCCAACAGACTTGTACTTCAATCGAGACTTAAAACGAAAGCTATTCCTAATATAATACCACAGCTAATTTGATGAGTCAATAACGTTAATTACCGTCAACCTCCACAAAATTGTAAAGTTAATGCGTCAGCGAGTTTTAATTATGCATACGATATTGTTGAGTATACTTTGCCCTCCACAAGCTTTGTTGGGGGCAGTGATGGTTCTGTGACTGAGTGGTTAATAAAGACTATTCTCCTACTTCCCATCAAAATCATGAAATCAGATACATTTCTGAAAACTTCATAGAAATCTCCTGGAAGAGGCATAAAACTCGGAAAAAATCCGTTTTGGAAGAATTAGGTTTTCTTATGTCTTCACACCGGAGATTATTTTGGAAAAATGTACATATTGACAATAAAATTCTGAAGATTGGATTACTTCTTACGACCATATAGAGGAATTCGAATAATTTTTACATAACTACCTGATTTGTGTTTAAAAAAAAATAAGGAAAAAATGTTTGATTGGATACGAATAATTTCAATTTGGATTTTATATTTTTATTGGTGTTAATATTATTTTTGAACGACTTTTTCTAGTTTTGCATTTTAAATTTTTGAGATTCTCTGTGATTTCGTTGTGTACAGAAAACAATAAATTATATCATGTCAAAATCTCTTTATTTGCAAAACTGAGTAACCTTGTAATATACTTAAAAACCTTGTATTTACTCTTTCCTAAGACACCAAGTTCTAATAAGGGCCTCGTCCTAATTAAAAGTAGGGTATGTGTAAGATCCCGAGCTTAAGCATAGCAAATACCTTACTTACGGCAGTAAAGGTGAGAACAAACTTTTTATTGTGTTATTGCCATATTAATTTAAAACACAATTTTGAGTTTATTTAAGTAATAGAATGAGATTCAGGTAAAAATTAATCAATAACTAATTACTTAGTTATTTTACTAACTCTATAGACAAAAAAATTTAAACAAAAGTTCTGAACATCAGTTTAACTAAAATAATAAAATAAAAATCAAAAAGCTTAACTGCCATTTTGTCGATAGCAGTTAATTGACAAGTTACGGTATTCTTTGTTACGACAATAGTATAGATGCTAGTTAAAATTGATTTTATCGTAATATAAATGTTGATGTCATCAGGTAGCGTTCTACAATGTTGTAACTATGGATTTTAAATTTATAAGCACACGTTATAATGCTGAAAAAAAAAATTCTTTATATCAACAAAAACATTCAAACCTCATAGTTTGGTGCTCGGGTTGGCATTCAAATCTGAAAATTTTCATTCTGCAATCTTAAGTCGCATATCGACCACCACACAAGTTACGATATAACAACTTACTGCGGCAATCAAGGCCATCGGACTCGCTTTCCTACTTCTCCCACTTCCCGTGATAGACACCCACGGCGAGTGCATTTATGTAAACACTCTGAAAATCCTGAAAAGTAATACGGCCTTATTCAGACCTCATCTAGGATTATGATGTATAAACGGCTAGCATATTTCCTCGCCCTCGGCGGAGGGCGCGCGGGTCGCCCGCCCGCGTATATCATAATGCAGATAACGACTTCCAGACCCTTTCGCGAGTTTATTTTCAGTTTTCAACGCTCTTCGAGGCGAAAATCGACGTCCTTTTGAAGAAAGTATTTATTTACATTTCTAACTATCCTATTTATATTACAGAGTTTACTAAACTGTACAAATAATGCAGGCTGGCGTATTTTTAAACTTGATAAGACTTGTCAAGTACGTGTGTCAACTTTGATAGTGCAAGTATAATATTGTAACGAAACTTTTGTAACCGAGAAGGTTCACCGATCCTTAGATTGTATGGAGTGCTATGATTTAATAGCTTTGCTTTAGAGAAGTTATTTATAACCAGATTTATAACCAGAAGCAGGGCAATGCGTGGAGCTTCATGGTTTTATGATGGGACATTAGTTGACGAAACTTATAAAATGTGGTTGTCCATCAAATTTCTCTAATTTTTCTCCCTCCTCAAAGGCACCATCCTTGCGCCTCTCACTATTTTTATATCATAGGCACATATGTATGAGCTAAGTTATCAGCTAAAATTAATATCTCTATTTATAATGTTCTATTAATATATATTATCTAAGATTAAATTTTAAACATGGGATATTAATATAACTAAATTTGATTAACGATTTGCGTCAATGAAACTGTTTCAGGAGAAAATTTTTGAGCTTTTTTGAGTAACTTCTTAATACGCCTTGTTACGAAATAACACGCGTTATTATTAATTGTAAACAAAATACTTTTAAGGCTCTATGTTTCCTAAAAATTGTAAATTCGTATCTCAAAAGTGAATAAAATATGAATTCGAAATTTTAATAATATTAGATATCTTGATATCACTTACATATTTAATTAATCAACGCTTACGCTAAAGAATTCTGATTGAAATTTAGGCCGGAGAGGGGTGGGGGGTGCAGTTTTAAGTGCAGCCAGTACATTTACGAGTGATGCAATTGCTACTTCTTGACTAGATTTTTATTTCGTGGAACAAAAGATCAACAGTGCCCAGTTGGGATTAAAAGGAGAGCGATTTCTATATTTGACCGATGTGGTGTCCAGATAGTTCATAATTTTGAGTACAGAGTACCTGATTGGCTCAGTCATAATAACTCTACTCGCTGCACTGGGGGCGCCGGGTTCGATTGGGCACAAAACGAACATTTATTTATTTGATTAAAATTACTGTTTGTCTTGCGTCTGGGTGTTTTTATTTATTATATGTATATATTACAAAAAAAACAAAATAGTATATATGTATTATATCAACTATCTGGTACCCATGGTACAAGTCTTGTTGCTTAGTTTGAGACCAGATGAGCTGTATATGTATATGTCCGAAGATGTTATTATTATTATTATCATTATTATTATTATAGAGTTCGCGGGTGCGTTATCGTGGTAAAGCAGTTTCAAACACACACTTTGCTTTCGGCAGCACAGAGTCTGACGAACATTTGGTAAGGTCGAAATCATCTTCAGCATCCGTACCTCTACGATCTCATACGAGTACTGATACCAGATAACCAGTACTAGAAAATAATGTGAACAAAATTATGTAAGGAATCTCATTACCTTAGTTTTAGTGAGCGTGATTTACTGCGGCACAGTTCTTTTCGGCTGATTGACTCTTCGTTTCTGGATTGTCCGGAAAAATCCATGATTCGTTACCAGGAACAATATCATAAGCGTGCCGTGACGAGATGGCTTTAAATTTTGCGATTGTTTCATGACACCACTCTACTCAAACCTGCTGTTCGAGCCTGTGTCGTTCTGTAACCAGCATGAAACTATAATCCCTACTTTCTGAAATTTTACACATACTTCTCTATCTAATCTGCAACATATGTTGAAGCTTTTCGTGTACAATTCGCATATTCTCTCGAATTATTTATTTCACCACCAACGTTTTCTACTGTGACATAGTTAATTAACCACGCTGAAAATTGTCAAACGAGCTGTAAGCAGTTGCTTTAGAAAAGTTTTCGTCTTGAACATCATTCGATGTCTTATAAATTCAGTTTTGATCGTCATTTGAGATCGTAAAAATCATCGTGCGAAAATATTATAGCTGTAGATACGTTTCTCCGTTCATTTCGTTGTTAAAAAAGCATGGAGTAAAATTCTGATTGTCGACGAACATATTTTTGTTTTTAAATAATTTCTGAAATAAAGCACTTTAGAAGCTTTAGCATATGCAGCTTTACATTTGTGCAATACTGTAATTATCACAGACCAGCGGTTGGCGCCTCCCACAACCGCCCAGTCAGCCATAAACCGTGCTTTCCAAAAGGAAAGTTTTGTAGTTATTTTTAATTAGTTAAATATGTTTAATAAAAATATTTTATCAACGTAATATCCTACTAGAGAAAAGAGTACAATATGGACAAATTCATTATTTTTTCATTTGTCGCAAATAAATTTAGGTAATAGTCAAATTACATTCAAATAAATCAACGTACCTATTTTCTGGAAAAATAATGACTCTGCTGTGTATTTTTGTCAGAAAACCCTCACTATACACGCCTAACTCGCTTTTGGCCACTTTTAGTTACCCTTTGAAATAGATAGGCCCTAACAATCACTTGATGAAGTCACTTTAGTTACGCAAAATTTATTAGTATATATATCGGAAATTTAAGCTGATTAAATAATATATATGAATATATACATATAATAACTACATAAAAGCGATAAATGAAAAAAATTATATACGTTGTATGGGATTGTATACAACTTTTTCTTATAATTTCTGTATTCAATTTAGAAAAAAATTTTGGGAATTTTTTCTATTACCCATCTAACATCAAAAATTTAAAGAACACGTATGTAGTATTGGTATGTTAGATGATTTCCAAATAAGGAGATCAGATCTTATACATAGGATTTTGCCGGCTAATTACGTTCACTCAAAACGACGGAGTCTATATTGTCGCAACGTCAAAGTTACGTTAGTCGAGGACGTACGACGTTAGGGCATTCGCCCCGACATCACTCTGACGTCATGACGAGCGCCGTGACCGATGTCGATGAGGACCGAAACCGAGAAGCCGACGACTTAACGCACTATTGGAGATACGGGGCGAGCGGTTGTGATTGGTTCATTTTAAAAAGTCATCATTTAAATCACTATTCGAATCCGGTATCTTTTGATAAGGGGACTCTAAATAACGAGGGGGACGTGATACGTAATTTACCGAACTATAAAAGAAAAGACGAGCGATGGTATTTTTTTTAATTTTTCAATGTAGTCCCCTGTAAGGGAAAGGCACTTATGACGTTTTACATAAAGTGACATTAATCTATCAAAGAAATATTTTTTTGGTTTGTCGTCAGGATGCTGATTTACTACGGACTTCATCTCATAGTAGATTGAAAATTTTCTCCTCTTTGAATTTTTTATTGAAAGCCTGAACAGCAAATGTTTGCAGGGTGCTAAATCTGGGCTATACAGATGGTCATAGCCAGTTTCGTTTCCCAAGCGGTATGCACAGATGCATTATCATACAAAATCAGAATCCCTTTTATAAGTTTGCCTCTTCTTTTTTCTTTTATGAAGCCGCGTAGTTGATACAGATAATTGACATAATATTTGGCTGTCATTGTAGTCTTTTTAAGACAGGCAATGTATGCCAAATGCACCAGATTTCTCAATCATCCAGATGATACTTGTGGAAATTTCAAAAAATGATTGCCATCAATGCCAAAAAATGAATTGTTTGCCGACGAACCGACTTTAAACTTATGAGGAGGCTTTTTTCCCTTAAATATCCACTGTAATGATTTCATTTTACTTTCCAGATCCCATTCTCGAATCCAGATCTCTTCACAGGTGGACTATTCTAGAGATAAACTTTTCCTCTTTACCTTTACTCATTTTTGGGTTGGATGACTTGAACATGCCTAAACATTTATGAATTATTATGTTCACTAGTTCCTTACTAACTCCGACATCTCTTGCGACCTCCAACTGCTTAATTCGCCGATCTACTGAAATTAACTTCACTTTAGCCACATTTTTTTTCATTGAAATCAGAGGGGCAGGAGTTTTATATTACATGTAACAATCGTTGTTTGATGGCGTATTTTTCTATTTGGTTAGAAACATTATCACTGCACGATGCTCAATCTTCATCATTTTCTTTCTATCTTGCGACACTTTGGCTACAATGAAGTGCCCATGCAAAACTACACAAGATAAACAGATGACATTTGGTATCATTAAAAAGTAATGAATGGGGTATACGACACCATAGTGGCCAGTATCATTTTCGCATTGTATATATTAAAACTAGATTATTTATCAGCTACCCCTCGTATATATCTACCACTGCACCGTCCCAAGTGTGAGATATGCATAAAATGAATATGAATAATAAAAAAACAGTAATGTAGACTTGACGGCTCGAATTAATATTCTTTGAGTATAAGGTGGGCGAGCTTGATTACTTTTCAGCTACCTTCTTGTATCATTCTATGTGTATAAGGTTGATGAAATCCATTTAAAATCCTTTGCTGCGTATTATTCAAGACGATAATTGTTATAAATTACCTAAGGTGATTAGTCTCTTTCTTCTTCGTTATTGCAATCAAAATGTAAAGCGTTCCTGAGCGCTGCAAAAAGGCTTAAAATCACCCCCTAATCTGTGCCTCAAAAGAAGAATTAATGTTTCGAATTAATGTTCTGCACCCGTCCGACTGAAATTATTCAAATTATTTCATCTTGAGACAGATTAGGGTCATATTTCTCTGGTGGCCCTTTTGGAATTCAACTCAGAGTAAATACCGTTAAATTAAAAAAGTAAAAACGTAAATCTTAAATTAAGATATAAAACTAAATGTTTTTTCCGACAACTTTGTGTTTCGTGAGGAATTTATTAACGGTATGTATAATAAGTACTTATTTATGAATAAAATACATAATTTTAATAACCACTTCTAAAAGTGTGACACCGTTAAAATTTACAATTTATTTTCGATGTCGACTCCTAGTGCTATGCGAAGAAAATAAATAAATCATATTTATTTATTTACTCTAAATACCGAGTAAGCTTTGAAATGTCATTCGATGAAAATTATTGGAGGACTATACTCGTCTGCAGAGCTTATCGCCCAAGAGCCAGCGACGGCCAGACCTTCGTTATTTTATAAAAGCTGAAAGTTTCTCTATGCATGTCCCCAACACAGGTAAGAACGACCAGCGACTATAGAGTTTGGGTTCTGGTTACTTGCGCAGGTAACAGATAGTAAAGGTGTATAAAATAGTACCTTAATTTCGTTAAAGTATAAAGCTCAGTTTTTTTATATTTTCTTCGGGATAACTTAAGAAAACACGTCATCCATTGCCAGACACTTATTACGGTTGCTACCCCTTGCCAGACACCCTGAACTTTAATAAATTATAATTGTACTTTCGTAATAGTATAAAAGCTAAATTTTATATATGTTACTTGGGGACCTATAAAAATGTTACCTCAACAGCCGGACAGTTTTAATGGTTTTACACCTTGCCAGACACATTGAAAGTCCGCTATAGGCAGAGCTTACCTGGATTTCACGCCATCACAGGTTGTGATTTTAATCCTGCATTCTTCAGAAAAGGAAAATCAAACCATACAAGACATTAAAAAATATCCAGAGTACCAGGAAGCTTTCAAGAACTTTGGTAACAGCGAATTAATTGAAAATTTAGATCAACAACAAAACATCTTTAATATTATTCAGAGATTTATATGCAATGTATACAATGTCCATAATGTAATTGATGTTGATGCCGCTAGACTTCAAATATTCATTGACTCGTATACAGTCTCCGATGTAAACGAAGCTTTTAACCGAAAGAAGTTGCGAAATTTTGACGCTAGCAATCTACCACCTTGCAAAAGCGAACTATTGCAGCAATTTCTGCGAGCAAATTATATATGCACCATTTGGAGTAATGCTCATCTGAAAAATCCAACCACATATCAACCAGACAATAATGGCTGGATATTGAAAGATCAAAAATACCAATTCAAATGGTTTGAAGGGGATCAATTACCAAGTTATGTCAGTGATTCGCTCAAAACTCAATCAGGTATATAATTATTATGACAAGTTATTGTACATAATTTTTAATTATTTATAATTCAATAAACTTGCTTATTTTTTTTCAGAAACTGATGGAGAAGGCGATATTGACGACGATGAAGCCATTGACTGGAGTAACAGTGATGAAGAAAATGAAAATATCGACGACAATGATGAAAATTAGAGAAACAATTAAATATTTTTTTTTACATGTACCAATAATTTTTTCTGTACTTTATAATATTAAAATAAAATTTTTTACTTTTTATAAGATGGCTATAAGCGTAATAAAATTATTTTATTATTGGATAACTTAATATATACGATATATATATATATATATATATATATATATATATATATATATATATATATATAACTTAATATATATAACTTAATATATAAGATTGAATAACTTAATATAAAAGATCGCACTAGACGAAGCGCCCTATCTCACTCGCACCCGCTTGAACAGCTGTTATACGCGCTCGCGCCTATAGCGGACTTTCAATGTGTCTGGCAAGGTGTAAAAACCATTAAAACTGTCCGGCTGTTGAGGTAACATTTTTTTATAGGTCCCCAAGTAACATATATAAAATTTAGCTTTTATACTATTACGAAAGTACAATTATAATTTATTAAAGTTCAGGGGTGTCTGGCAAGGGGTAGCAACCGTAATAAGTGTCTGGCAATGGATGACGTGTTTTCTTAAGTTATCCCGAAGAAAATATAAAAAAACTGAGCTTTATACTTTAACGAAATTAAGGTACTATTTTATACACCTTTACTATCTGTTACCTGCGCAAGTAACCAGAACCCAAACTCTATAGTCGCTGGTCGTTCTTATCTGTGTTGGGGACATGCATAGAGAAACTTTCAGCTTTTATAAAATAACGAAGGTCTGGCCGTCGCTGGCTCTTGCTCTATTAATATTGAATGTAAATCAAATAAGAAATAAATGTTTCTGTTTATTTACGAGTAATACGGACTTTTTTTATTTAAGCCTTGAAAAGTTTACAATTATCCATTATGCAAATGACAGATTGAAGAATGCTTTTTCACATATAGTTAATTCAATATGAAAGACCAATTTATTGATAAATTGAAATAGGTAGAGAACATACCAACTTTCATTATTTTTTTGAGTAATTCGATGCATTTTATATTTTTTTAATTTGTATATTATGTAATATTATATGTAACGTTAAAGTCATTTGTTAAGTATCTAAAGTAAAAATTTACACTTTTAGGTAGCACAGAATTTTATTAGATTTATGAATTAAATAGAAGAACTTCTTTTACTTAACTATTTTTTTCATCTATTGATAAATATATGTTTGTTGAATTGTTGAATATATCAAATTTCAGGTCTTGGATGTTGTAATTTGTGACTTTAATAAAAAAAAGAGAAGAACGAGAAATGAGAGAGCATTACTTAGAACATGACTTAAGATGTCGTTTTGTTGAAAAATTGTTTAGAGAACATACATTTCAGACTGCAGTATTGCGGCATGGTTTGAACTTAGTCTTTTCAAACAGATTTTTAACACTTTTCAAGGACCCTAATACGATAAATTCTGAAAAACGATTTACACTACACGTTATACCTAAAAAATACGTCTTTGATGTTTATCGATATGGTTTTGAGCACTTCAAGATCAAAGATATAGTTTTTTTCTAATTTTTTGAGCTTTTACAGATGAAAAATTTGAAAGATTTTTGATCTTGTTTTTGCAAACCAGCTTTAAGATGTCTTATTATTTTCGAGCGCAAAGCGTTAAAAATATACCTAGCAGAACTCAGTGCTTTTTGAAGCTTAATAAGCTGTAAAACACAATTTTAGTAGGTTTAGAACTCGAAGAGTTCAAAAACAAAAAAATATTAATATAAAATTTTAAATTTTCTAATTTTTTAACTACGGTACTTTCAATCCATATTCAATTCATGTTTGCAATTAATCGGTACAATAGTGTAAAAAATATTCTTAGAAAACACTTTTTGGCAAGTTTTTTTTTTTTTCGATTATATCTCTTTCAAAAGTCAACCGTTTTTCATGTAGTTTAAAGCAATTTATGTAATTTGTAAGTGAGAAGAGCTGGTCAGATTTTCTTATCGATCGGTATAGTAAACTAAAAGGTATTAAAAAAATTTTTCAAAATTTATCGAACTGAATCGGTTCACATTTTCAGCATGCTACGTTTTAGAATCAATCCACTTAAAAATTATTAAGTTTTAAAAATCATGAATCAGCATTTGGAATGAGTGGTAATGTTAATGTCAAAAACAGTTGCTTATGACGCATTTCAAGTATAATTTCTATTAGCTATTAAATAAAGCTATTTTTTAATTGATTTAATTTAATAGACGATTGCAAATGAGGAAAGTTCTGATGTGTGCAACAACAAATCTTCAATTTTTCAACGTTGTTTATGGTTTCTATGTCATCACTGAAATTCGAATGGTTTTTATTTTAATCAAATAATTATCAAATATTCCTAAAAATTTAAAAACTAAATTTCCTTTTGACCCAAAAACGCGAGGTCACGCTCGCATACACATACACAAATACAGAGGGACAGAGAGAGAGAGAGAGAGTGAGAAATAGCTGAAAGAGAGATAGAGAGGGAGACAGAGAAATATATATATGTCACTCGGAAAATGGTTTACATAGATTCTTATAAACCTAAAACGTCAACATGTGATGAAAACTCGATTTTTGAAAATCGGACAGGAAGAATTACACTATTTTTCAATATTTATAGTGGAAAATTGAAAAAAACATCCTGTATTTTCTTATGCCTTATCTCCTATACGTTAAGAAATCGTATAATTTTCTATAATTTCAGGTAGAATTAATAAATAATCTCGAGAGCGATTAAATTTTTACCTGCTTTAATAAATGTAAGGCCCGTCACAGCCAGACAGACGGTAGACACGGACGTTGACGACGATAAAAGGCCTGCCTTGGATCCGGAAATCTGTCGACGGTGAAATTACTAATGCAAATCAACAGCCTTCGTTACTTTAGACGTTGCACTCAGATCTCGATCTGTAGAATGTTGTAACGATGTAGTTCCGGCAGCCCGGCGGCAAAACTAATATTCACTCGTGGCTTTGATCGTACGGTTTATCATTGCAAACCTTCGTGGTATTATCTGGTGTGCTAAATAATCTGAACGAACTTTCAAATATAGTATCGAACGGCATAGGTGTGTACACACCCAGCACTCGGTTCGTGCCTGACCGAGTGTTGACATTTCAATGTACAAGATGTGCACTTTGTGTGTTCTGTGAAAAAAAAAAACTGATTCAAACATAGAATTACTAGCCGTAACCAGACCGAATTACTAGATACTAATAGTAAATAAACAGCAGGTGGGTGAAAGGTGCACGGACTTCGAACAGAACCTAAAAACAAAATCTAAAACCATCTCAAAACCGATTCTTTGTCAAATGGTTAGTCTATGACCTATATAGATTCAGTAGCTTATAACTGATGCCCGAACAAAAAAATATAAGTATTAATTACGTGTATAGAGAGATTAGTCATTTTCGGATTCTACAAGGTCGATATTAATTGTTAGTACAATGCAGTTTTTTGTTCTAACAGCACAAAAAATATCAATATGTTTATGACGATCCTTTGGATATATTCATTTTAAAAATTATTTTCTAACAAAATAAAATTATTTCATTATTTCTCAATTTTAGAAAACCCAAACAAAACTAATACAAAATTCGTAAATACATTTTCTTCACAAAACAAATATAAAAATTTGGTAAAATCAAATCTGCATGCCTTAAGCGCTCGTGCCATACGTATCTTATTTAAATTAGAGGTTAATGATAATATATGAGCTTTTCACCAAAAATCATGCTTTTTTAATTTTGATTTTCAAATAGTTTTATCGAAATGAATCGAAAAAGGGTAGGTAATTTCATATTTGTTAGATATCATAATGCAAAATAAACAACTTCACGTTCAATCTCAACGTCTATTTTAGATATTTAAGCGAAATGGTGGATCAAAACATGAACAACTGCCAGTTAAAAAAATTAATTATAGGTAATCAGCACTATATAAAGCTGTGATTTTCAATACAGTTATTTCCAATCGATTAGTGATGAGATTGAAAAAGAAATTAAGTTTAAAAGTTAAATAGTTTTTAAGTAATCGTGGTCACACCCAGTGTAGACGGGATTTTCAGGCGACAGCAGAAGCATACCTACGCTCGCGCCTAAGGCATGCAATAAGTCATCGCTGCAACAGATCAATACCTATTTAATGTCGGAGATGTTGAAACGACACTCATAAAACGAAGTCGGTCGCAAAGCCGGCGCGGCCTCTAACGGCAAATAAACCGGGTCTTGTTTGACAACCCGATGTGATCAGCATCGGATGGAATAACATCTGGAACGGCCAAAATTATATTTTAGAGGCCGGCGAAATCGAGAGATAAGAGATACCTGCGATCTATAAACGGAACGTTTCCAATAAGCTGACATCTGCCGATAATCCAATTACGGACGGATTAGAATCAAAGCTGATCGTCGGCCGGCAGCCCCGGCCGGGAGTGATACTTAATTCGCTTTGAGATAGATAAGATTCGTGAATACCACGAGGAGCGAACGACTTCGCAGTTCGCCGGCGTCGCTGAGCGTAAATTTCGACCTTTTATGATTAAGTCGACTGTCACAATGGCGATATCAAATCTAAGAAATTATTTTAAATGTATCCGATTGTAAGCGTTCGCACTTCATTCGTAAAATACTTTAAATATGCAGCTTTCTCTACCTGGCAAAATTGGAGAAGTTCGCAAAATGATGATATCTTCAATTTGCTGATGGACGAAGTATCAAGAAGCGTTAGAAAAGTTGACGGTTACGAGACATGTAATACGGAGTTACGAGATATATAATAGCGAGCGCCGTTTAATAGTGTTTATGTGAATCCGTTGTGATGATGTGATGTTTGTTTTAACGTGTCAAGTAAACATTTTTTAATTTATATCATTAAAAACATTTTTTTTATTCGAACAAAAGCAGAGCCAAGATTGAAACTGACGGCGTTATCGGGATCGAAATTAACATCGAAACAACAATCACATAGCGTCATTAAATACTGTTTTGATATTCAACGGGTAATTCAAACTGAAATAGCATTTTGGTAGTATTAAAAAAAACTAGTGTAGTATAAGAAAATATTTAATTTTCTTAGCGAGAAGTTAAAAAAGATGATGAAAGGATATGACTCATCTATAAGATGTTTAAAGCCCAACACAATCCTATTCTTGGCACGTTTTTGTCGCATTGCATCAGGTTTTCTCACGAAGCGAAGATTTTTCTGGAATAAACTATTACTATTCATTTCTTTTCTGCAATTTTTCCTTCGATTGCTCGCTATTAAATACATTGCAATTGTTACTGTTCTGGCTTTTGAGATGATTTTTTTGTTAGAATTAACTTGTCCAGACTTTAAGTAACATTTCGACGTTTTGTTAGGAGCAACAGCGAAAGTTGAATTGAAAACCGATAAGTAAGTAGTTTTTGAATACTAAAGGCAGACAAATTAATAACCTGGAATGGTTTTAAAAATTCCTCTTTCGATATTTAAATTTATAAGTTAATACCCATACCAAGCCGACATTGTTAAGATTCCATTTTATGCACATAAAGGATATTGTATTCTAATCAAGGATATTGCGAAAACCGACAGATTTCCGGATTTTAACTCCGATCTGAATTAAATTTGATCACACGATAGTTTATGTAATATAAGGACCGGATTACAGAATATAGGAGTATATGAGTGTAAAGCATGGTCGTGTTCTTTACGTGTCTAACCCTTTCATCCAATTACTTTAAACTGGCGCCATGTTGCGCTTGCTTCTGAAACAAATGTAACAGCTATACCCGATTTCGTCTGCGTATTCGTACGAATTTGTAAAAATTTCTTCATGAATAAGAGACTCCTGGCTTAAACTAGACTATTCACATTTTGTTCTGGTGTTATCTGGTGCTATTACAGATTCTACAAATTTTTCACTTACAGAAAACTAACTATTTCTGTGTAACACGGCTTTATTTTTATTTTGATACGAGCTCTGTCCAAATTCGAATCGTGACCGGTAGCGAAATCGAAAATGCAAAGAAAAGAAGAAGAATTGCAATCGAAAATTGAAGCAGAATAGATCGAAATAAAGGACGGAACCAAGGTCAGAATGCAGAGTGGGACTAAAACTAGAATCAAGAACGTTATCGTGATCGGAGTAAGGATCAGTAAGGGGATAAGAATTCAGAGAGGGAGTAGAATCGTAATCTACGTACGTGGAAACCAGGTTCGCAACAAAAAGCGAGACTGCAATCGGAATTGAGAGTGAGACAAATTGGTATTGAGAGCGTGAACGGAAATAGAACCGAGAACGGGATAACGATCAGAATCATGATTAAAGTTGTAATCGGTCGATACATAAGATGAAGGAATTTGTAGTACATCTACGCGTGCGAAGCCGCGGATGGCAGTCAGTTTGCGTATTAAATATCAAATGAATTCTTTTGGAACGAGCCGTGTAATGATATTACAATTTACCGTGGGCGGCTCAACCGGTAAAATTCGAGGTTTTCGCAGCTCAGAAGTTTCATATCGCCTATTCCTTATTTGTAACGGGACTCGGCGTAATTGGATTTTGCACTTTGTACCTTGAAACTGAATTTATTCTGGGCTAACGGAAGGTCCCCCTTTCTAGGAAGCGAGACGAACCGTCAGACTCCGAGGACACTCACTTCAAAGGGACCGATTCAGTCCGAAGTATAACAGACTTATTTCATAGATTTAGGTATACCTTATTAAATTTTTAAATCGAAATATTAAATCTAGTTCTTAAAGTTTATGATTTTGTTATTTTCATCTGCAAATCTGTCAAATCTATCACTGTTCTTTATAATCTATACTACTATAGAAATCTATAGTGTCTATCTACACATTTAATTTTTTTTGTAAAATTTCGTGATAGACATTTGTTTTATGGCTAACTGATCCCGATTCTACCATTTTTTAAAGTTACGTCTGTCCTTATGCATATTTGTCTTTCTGCCTGTATGTGCTTTCATAACTTAAGAAAGGCTCGACTGATTGTGATGAAAATTGGTATATTGTAATAACATATGATTGCGCAAATGATATATTTCTGTTTGTCTGTTTATCCACTAAACTAACAACTTTACCACTGCACCACCGTCATAGTTCCACCATTTACGCGCCTCGCCGCGCCGAGCGCTCAAAACGCAAACGATTTCATTTTTTGCATAGAATTTGTACTAGGACCCTATAGTACAAATTCTATGTACCTCCTGAGCTTTTGCTAAATTACCAATAAATAAAAAAGATAGTGCGTGGAGTCCCTCCGCGTGGAAGAAGTGAAACTTCGTAATGTAGAAATGAAAATAGGAAGGGGTAGAAATTGATTTTTAATAAACTCATATTGTTTGTTTAAGACAAACTTTATTAGCATTGTTTACAATTCACAATTGATCGCATCTTTTAATTATCATTTTGAAGTGGAAAAATATCCAATTCTATTGGAATCTTTGACGCTACTCGTTGCTAACGCTCGCGCTGGCCTGAGTATATTACGCGCATGCGTTCGGGTGCCACGCATTCACTCTCGCTATGTCTCTTTCTATTCCCCCTTCCCAGGAGCGTTGAACGTTTAACGCCACATTGTTGGAAGTCGCATTAGAAGTTTCACTTCAAAAAGGACTTATCTGTTTGTATTTACATTTTATTTATTCCTTAATAACTGATTTACAATAATAATCGATAAAAACGGAGGCTTTATATATCTCTAAATCAAGAGAAAGATTAAAAAAAAGTGAAATGGGATCGCATATCACGTATTTTTTATTGCCAGAGCCTTTTTTGTAGAGACATCTCCAGGTGCAATAATTTGTTGTTTCAAAATTTCGTCCATTTATTGCCAAATATGATAAGCATTATTAGACTTTGTTACTTATTTAGTAAAAAATAAGATAACAATCAAATACATTCGAAAAAATCGTGTTCCTAAAAAGAATGTCTATAAAATTAAATTTATTTAAATATGTGCAAAAAAAAAGTATTTTTATTGCTTCTTATTTTCGTTAAATACGATATTTAAATTTGTGTGAAATAAAATTTCAAAATTTCAAGATTTCCCCCCTTAACGGTCCCAAAGTCCTGCTTCAGAATTTTGTAGATTTTTTTAAATATTTCAACGAAGAAAAAGTTTAAAATGCGCTTGTATTATTGCGTTCTGTGTAATAATCATGTTAGAAGTGAACTTCGAATAAGAAAATCCATTTCCATTAAGAAAACCATCGTTGTAAATGGAAACCACATCGCCACTCAATGTTTCGATCAAAACCCATAACCCAATGCTATAAAATATTCACTTTCAATAAAATATCTGTAATTTGTAATAAGTATTTTTATCACTATTTTTATAAAATTCTAAATAAAAATAAAACACTAAAATAACACAAAATTAAAATTCGACTTACGTCGGTCGACCGGCTCACGAATGATTGAAAATACACAGGTTAGAATGCCTTCGAATATATAAAGCAAAGTATCTATAATGATTAACTTTGTTCTTTAACTAAACACTGTGACCATAAATACCATTTAGAAAACAAAACAATTCCATTTTTAATGTTAGACGGTGAAATCCGAAGCAGGACTTTGACCGATAACGGGTGCGTCCTGGAGCAGGACTTTGACCGTCGATGTAATGATCTTTTTTTTATAATACCATGAACAAATAAGAAAGAATTTTTGGAAATTTACTTGTTATCGGAATAAAAGTAATAAAATTCACTTTCGTATGAAACTTTTATGGAACGAGGTACGATGATGTTTGGCATAAATAATGCTTTAATAAGAATTATTTATACAAAAAAGGTATCGTCCGTTTTTAATAAAACGGAAGATGCGTCTTTCGCAATTAGGTGAAAGGGGAGTTGGGTTGTATATTCTATAAAAATTAGTGTTCATTTTCTTCATCTTCTTTGTGCGCCTGATCCATCTATCAAATTATTATGAAACTGGCGATATATTGTGCGCACTAACGGGAAAATTTCTGAAAAAAACTAGGGACCATCCCCGATTTCGTCTGCGTATTAGTCGTATTGAACCGAATTACTAAACCGATTCCAAAAGTCTTTCGTAAATAAGAAGCCGTTTGAGTAAAATAGACTATTAACATTTCTATCTGTGTATTTGTGCTATTACAGATTCTAAAAATTCTATGACTTATAGAAAGCAACATGGTTTTCGAGTTACAACGCCTAAATTTTATTTTGATTGTAGCTTTACGAGTTCAAAACTGTGACCGGTAGAGTAACCGAAATTTCAAACGAGACTAAAAACAAAATCACACGTCGAGACTGGAAGAGATCGAAACAGAGAACGGAAACGAGGTCAGAATAGGACGTGGGAAGAAAATTAGGCTCAAGAGCGTGAAATGAGGAGCGGGACCCAGAGAAAAATTCAGGGAGTCTATAATCGTGATATACTTAGATCTAAACCGGGTGCGCAATCGAAAGCGCTTAGTCTTTCACACAATTCATCCCCTATTTCACCTTCTTACTTTAAAAAAAAATATGCATGTTATTATTTTTTATTTGCGATAAGCAGCTAAAATGTAAATTGAGTGGTTCCGTTTTTTTTATATAAAACTTTTAACCCTTATTTTATACTTTTTCCTTTTAAAAATGATGCATGTTCTTATTTTTTAGTCGTAATGGTTAGCTAAAATTTAAGCCTGGACTTAAATAACTCTAGCGATTTTAATTTTGCATTCAACATTCTATTTCTTGTTTAAACTCTTTTTTAGTATCTGTAACTTCAACAGGTTCGATTTTCCCCACAACAGTTTTATCAGTCTTTTTACCACCTTAGGAATTGGATTTCGAAAATTAGGTTTAAACTGGACGTTGATGAGTTGGTGGAAGGTGTGTGAGTTAGGTGATGAGTCAGGAAATTTATATGTGTAGGTTTTACAATCCGTTACTTTGAGCAGAAATAAAATTAAAAATTATTGTTTTTTTATTCAAATATGGCTGCGGTTGCACTTACACATATACAAACAAATAAACACTTTCACGCCCGCATCCCCATACCATCACACGCGCACACTTATACACAAATATACACATCTATACATACACTAGTTGCGCCCCGCGGTTTCACCCGCGTGGTGATGAAAAATTGTGATAATGATTTTAGAAAGCGTTTTATTTTTTTATCAATTTTTCAATATTTTTCTATTATTTTGCTATTCGGGACGGAGACAAATTCAACAAATTAAAAATGAAAATCGGTCCAGCTATTCTCCAGTTATGTGTTCGAACAATTATATTGTGTAATGTATTTAAATTGGAACTAAGTATTTTTATGATGACCTCGCTAATATATATTATAGGTATTATAAACGCCATAGTTGGTAAGGATAGATAGGTACGGAAGTATATGATGATTGATGGTAATGTAAAAGTTATAGGTGGCTACCGCGACGTACTCCTATAAACTATGTTAGACAATTTATTTTGATCTGTATAAACATGCAGATTTTGCGATTTAGAAATGCTTGAGCAAGCCACATAGACCTAGCCGTGGTAAAAACATGGTGTGCTTAAATGTATGCCTGCTACCTTTATGGTCTCAACCTGCCGCCGGACCGCACCATAATATCGCGCACTCGCTTGTCTATCGTCATAACTATTCAAATACTTGTCTAAATGATGTAGTGTAAAAGACAAAGTTTATGTACTTTGAACACCAGATGCGATAAAAGATATTTAGTTTGATATAAGGATCAATTTGTTACTACCAAATATGCGTTAAATAAATTATCAATTATTACTGTATTTATGGTTCACTATTTTGGCGATAATGGCTTATACATAAAAGATAGATATGTGCTCTTGCGGGCTTTTTTGTAGGACTATTTAAGATAAATATTTCCATTATACAATATGTACGTGTAATTCCAACGGCTTTTGCGGGACATGCCAGAATAGCTCACAGATGACAGATTTTTTCCTACTTACTTGACATTTATCGTTATATTTTGGATAATTCAAACTATAACTTTATAAATTATAGCCTATGTGTTATTCTCATGTGTAAGCTATATATTATTGCACAGTGTCATCAAATCCATTCAGTAGTTTTTGCGTGAAAGAGCAACAAACATACCATACTTACAAACTTTCGCGTTCATAACATTAGTATAGATGTAGGCACACACACGCGCGTATACGCGTACACATACGTACATGCGCACATACGCACTCTCGTGTACGCACACACAACGTAGAGAAACAGATGTACAAGAGTGAGGAGAGTGCGGAAAAGATGTAAGTGACGAAACAGGCGTTTCAAAATAGATGCTACATCAGAAGCGCAAATATTAAGCGCAATGGGAAGTATTCTATCAGGACTACTCTAATATTAGTTGTGTGGATGCCTGTGTAAATTGATTATCCGCCAAAGGCAGTCCTATACCGGATAATAGTAAACATTAAAACACAATTTTTTGTCTCATCATCCAGAGTCGAGCTTGAGGCAAAAAAAGTGTCGATCAGATCGACTTTCCTTTTGCTGTGCGAACCAGCAAACCGCTCTCCTTCGCAGAAGTGAAAACGACGGTGGATTTCAGTTCATCTGACGGACGATTAATCACCTACATTACGAGTGTTCGGTGTCGATAGTGTAGATAACTGATATAATTTTAACTCTATCGATCGCATGACTCATACTGCAGCGTATAAGCTAAAAAAATAATTTCGAAACAAAACTTCTCCTATTGGCCAGGATGCGGTTGAACAGCTGCTGAAGGAAACCGGATATTACATTCCGGGGCCGCTGCCGCTCGTTTCCGGTCAGGACGTTCTGTGTTGCCGCCACACGAAAATACCGGACAACACACATTTTTACAGTATGTTGCCCGCTTGAAACTCCGTAGTAACTTAGTAGTAATAAAATAGATTAATCCATTTTATTACTCATTATCATTTTGGAACTAACAAAGTAAATGAACATGGTGTAGTAGGTATTGATGTAAAATATAGGTAATTTATTTACATGGGATTCCTTATTTCGGTCTGGCTGTCCATTTCTTTCAATATCACTGACATCCTGTGAGATAACGGTACAGTAGGTGTTATTAAAATATTTTGTTAATTACGGAAACTTAAAGTACTGTAAAATATTAAAACTTCTATCATTTCTATAATAAAAAATAAAAGGCATGGAAACAAAAATGGTTAGCATGAAAATAACTAATCTTATGATCAGAAATAAAAACGGCATAATTTGATATATAAGAAATCATTTTTAACGTCAATTTTAACACATTTATTTAAATAAAATTAGCTTTTGATTTCTAATGAACGTTGTTTGTTCGTTATTATTACTGTTAAAGTAAAGTTAAAGCTAAGTTTTCGGATGAGATGAGTGCAATATATTACAATTTAATCAAGTATAAAAATTTAATTTGTAGATTTAGTAACGGGGCGGCCGGTAAAATATATACAGCGAAAATTAAATTTAAAAGAGCGACCGTGAAATGCAGGCAGTGTTTAGAGTTTAGATGTAAGATCGTGTTCAATACATAGGTTGTATTTAATCTTGAGATGTCAGAAGACATCGATCTATAGATGGTATTTTACTAAATAGATTCTCTGGAGACTTTCAGAACTTACAAGACGTCATTCTATAGGTGGACTATGTCAGGAGACATCAATTTATAAGTAGCGTTTATTTTGAAATATCAGGAGATGTCAATCTGTAGGTAGCGTTTAGTCATGAGACGGGAATGTGTAGGTAATATTTTGACTTAAGACTGAATGAGATCTCAATCTTTAGGTATGTTTCATCTTGAGACATCAGAGGACTTCAATCTGTGGTGACAGTTAGTCTCGAAGCGTCAGAGTGCTCAAAATTTATTTGATATTTTGTCTTGAAACATCGGGTGAGCTCATTCTGTAGACGATGATTATTCACAAAAGGTGAGGAGATGAGAAACTGTTTCCATGTATATTCAAGTCTTTCCTTGACATTTTCCTTGATGACGACACCAAGGAAAAATTTTTGATCCTTTCCTTATTTTGTTAAGAATATTGAATGCCACTGAATTTGATACTTATCAGGATGAAATTTAATAATCTCTATTTCCTAATCGGCAAGTGAGCGGTGGTTATCGAGCGGACTGAATCATAAGGCATCAGATCGACACAGAGCGAATCGGTCTTCGTTGGCCGATTCGTTCAATGTCGACGTAATATAAATAAATCATCATCTTCCGTGGTTCAGACAGAACGTCAAGGCGTCGGTCTCGGTCATTTCCATCGAGTTGGCGATAACCATCATCATCAGCATCGTCAGCAGCACCCAACCTACAACCTCACTGCATGAAGGACTAGGGCATAAGGGTAAACGCAATATGAAATATTGAAACTGTGAGGGGTACCTATGTGTCTGAAGGGAGATGACAAATATTTGGTATAACAAAACTTAATAACTTTCAACAAACTCTATAATTACTTAAAGAAGTGGAACTTATTGAGTAATATTAAATATTGTATAGGCTCTTCGAGGGAACACACAACACACCCACACACACAGACACGCACGCACGCACGCACGCACGCACGCACGCACACACACACACACACACACACACACACACACACATATAGCTCCTTTAATCCTAACGGAATTTGACACAAACGATTTACTAAAATCGCCAGTGAGTACATATTAATAAATTAATGATAAAAGTGCAATACAGAGTACATGACAAAAAGAAAGAAATGAAAATAATAGAACACCACTATAATCAACTAATCGTTCACATATCCGAGTATGCTATCGGCAAAGAAACTATTTGATGAAAAAAATCACTACGATGAACATTCGCTCGTGTTTTCCTGTATAATATCTCTGAAGAAATGACTTGACAAGAAAACATAGTACATTTTATAAAAGCCGAAAATTAAAAATTCGTATGAAGTTGATTTGTAATAGCTATGCAATAAAATGCACAGCATAAATGTTTACAAATAGACAATTATTATATTATATTTTATTTAACAAGTCATTAAGAAACACGAGCTTAAATGTTTTCCAGAGTCAATAACGTGGTTCGAACGATAATCTATAAAAACAGATACATACGTCTTTCAGATTTACGACGAATAAAAATTTAAGAGCCGTAACTCTGCCCCTCACAAAAGTCAGGCCACTTAATTTCAGATTTCAGATACTGTCGTAACATTCACACAGAACAAATTCGTTTTCAGTCGCGATATAATCTTTAATAATCTTTGCGCGAATAAACCTAAAACTAACTAAAAAGGGTCTTAAAATTCAAATTTGCATAGTAAAAAGTTATAGAAATAGATCAAAAGCCTATCTGAAGACTGGTATCAAAATGCATGCTTGCATGGCTTGATTCGATTTTTTATATTAAAAATAAATTGTTGCCTAGATCGGACAGCTTCCGGCTTATTCTAAATGGATTGGTAACCTTGAAAAAGGGTTCCTCTTTTTTTATTTATTAAAACCAGTTTTCTAATTTTACGTGGTCCGATTTTTAAATATGTTCTCGCGCATTAAAAAGGCGGTGACAATGGACCAAGTCTTAAAGAAACTTAGTTCACAAAAATGTTTGCTAGTTCAAAAAAATAAAAATATTGAATAAATTATTCTTTCCGTCTTGACTATTAGATAAACCAGAAAAATTTCAATATTATAAACATCGTTATGGTGAACGCTAGTCACTTAAGTACGGGCTTCTGTTAATCAGGAGTTTAACTGGACAGTACGTGTAAATACGCATTTATTATGATTTAAAAGAACGAATCTTCCAATGTATTTAAAAAAGAAGTTTTTAATAAAATTTATCTCTCTCTGGAAAGTATACTAGTATATTAAAACTACAATATTAGTTATCTTTACTATTGTAATATATATCCTAAATGATTCATTATTTCATGTTATTTTATCAGAGCGATGATGTTATTTTGGTGTTGATTTGATTTGACTTGTAAATACCTTTTCGCTTAAGGCTTCGTCCTTGTGAACATAGAATACGTTCTTTTATTTTTAACCGACTTCAAAAAAAGAAGGGGAGAGAGGAAAAGACAGCGTTCACAATATCGTGAATTGTGCTATTTACAAAAACAACGCGGTATAATTGACATAGAGTAGTGCTAAAATAATTATTATATTTATTTTATATTACGTATTACAACACTGTTTGTTTCAGATGTTGAATTATTGTTTAAACGAAATAATATATTATTTCGACACGTTAATTTCACCGGTTCAGTAATCATTGTACTGTCGTTGTATAATTCAAAATAAAACCTCTTTCATATGCCGCTACAATTGATTTAGTTAAAACGCCACAAACTACCTAATGCTAATGGACTTTCGAAGCTATTCGATGTAATAACTTGTTTACTTGCGACGATTTTTTCTCTAAATTTTAAGTTTATTCTTACACTTTTGTTGAATAAAACGACGCATACAGACCGTCAGAGTATTTGTATACTCTTAAAAAAATAAATTAAAACATCCAACATCGCAGCAATGGTCGCAGACAGCCAACATTGAACACGAAGTCCATGAACGCTTTCATCTATTTTATGCATCTCAATATCAAAGCGTTCCCCGAAGGCAGAAGCTTCGTCTGATAGGAGATAGGGCGATCGCGGCGAGCTGGCGTTTGACTGAGAAGTGGCCCTTTGTGGGTCGGGGGCCCTTTTGCTGCGAGTCGAGGGGCTCGAGCGTGACCTACTACTGACCGGAGTGGGGGCGACGAGTGAAAGATGGTTTCTAGTTTTAATTTTCAATCGCATGCTATGAAATTTAATACGCGATTTAATATATCGGATCGCTCATTATTCCATTTGCTCGGCTTTTAAATTTTGGTACCAGTATAATGGACATTCACAAGCAGGTACCGGGCTGGATGGCACGGGTCGCGTGTGATTCAAAAGGTTTTTTTTTTCAGCGTTGGGTGAGCAAGAAATTTTTTGAAGATAATTTTTCTTACTACATTTAACTAGCTTTTGCCCGCGGCTCCGCCAGCATATACATAGAATTAACTCCTTACATCTTGTATATCGCGCCGCTACGAAATCACGATTCCGATCATTCTCGATGCTCATCCCGGCCCTGCCCTCGTCGTCAATTTTTTTATTTTCGTTTCCGATTGCTGTCTCATTTTTTACTCCTTTCGACCGCAGTCCTCGTCTCGATTTCGATTCTACTCTTCGTCACGCATTATGCGGTATAAGGGTGAGGGGGGGGGGGGGTAGTATATGCAATCGTAGATGAAATTTGTTTTTTGATAGAATTTGCGTAAAGTTTGTCCTCAATAAGCGTCTACGTCCGTAAGGAGTAACTGAACCGAATTTCAAATCAAACAGACGTATAGTTTCGGAGATCTCATAATGAGCCAGCCAATCAGTCAGTCAGTATTTCGCTTATATATATACGCTTACTAAGTAACAATAAAAATAGAAATCGAAGTACGTACACTCATAAGATTGAATGAGAATTTTGCTCTTTATGACTCTCACACCATGTGAGCAACAACAATTATACGCTGATCTTATGGGTACATAGCACCTTAAGCAGCGAAATGCGTTTTATGCGTAGTTGGACTCAATAATTATATGATTTCTCCTCCATTTTCACGACCATTTTATATTTTACTCTTATTTTTCTACTTTTGTTGTAGTACAGCAAAGCTGTGGTCAATTTGAGTACAGCACAAAGATGAGTCAACTGGATCGTTAAGATACCATACTTTCACAAAATTCAGTCGTAAAATAACAGCTTCCGCTGTTGTGTTTCTTCAGTGAGTGAGAATTCCGGTAGCCCACTTTCTTCTCTATCACGCCATAGCATCGAAATGGGATATCTGATTAAAGGGATCTCATCAGATATTCTATTTCGATGCAGGTAACCACTTGCTTCTTGGTGCCTCAAATGCTCGTTTAACCTTTGATCTGCTTAAAAATAATCAAGATTATCAAGAGGGACTTTTCTGGCTACGAAATAATTTTAAAAGTACCTTTACGTATTTCATTTCTCATAAGCTTGATTTGGCGTGATTTCAGTTCCGTTTGTTATTGTTAAAAAACAATTTGTAAGAGTTCAAATGCGTTTCTAAATATAGCACAAAATAAAATACATTTTCTCTCTTAATAAACATTGTACGTTTGTACACGCAGCATACAGATAGACAGACAGATGAGTACCTACTACGTTTAGAAAAAAACATTTTAGGCTATTAGAAGTGTACGCAATGTTATCCACATTAAAAAAAAATGGTATTTACTGTGAAACCGTGGGATTTACAATCAATTACCTAAAAAAGGAACTACAAATAAAAAATTCTATACATTTTTTTGCTATAAATCATAAAATAAATTACAAAATAATTGAATTCGTTGACTATGGAATAAAATTATATTGCTATCAACAATACATTTCATATCATTGACGCTATAAAATAATAACACTTTATATAAAATATCTTTTAAGAAAATCATATAAAAAAGTAGAGCTGCAGAGTTTTTTCAGCTTCAAAACAATTATCTTCTTAAATATGATACCGTGTTCGTTATATTTTCTTGGAAGTTTTATTGGAGTCTGGCTGTACTTAATATATAGATTTTACAATAAAAAAAATGAAATAAAAACTTAGTCCAATCCATTTCTGCCAAACGACTTCATAGAGAATTATTTTTAAATATATTTCTGACAATTTATCTATGGCGTCCCCCTTCGGTGAGGATGAGACTACCATGAAAATTCACCATAAGAATGAAATTGCCATAAAGATTTCTATTTTGTAATAATTTTTGAACGTAGTTTTCTGTGTGTGAATATAAACTGAATGCCTACCTGCACCTTACTTTGTGTAATGATCGGGTAATCCAGAAATTGCTCTTGTAATACCTTTAAGGAAAATATCGTCTATGCATATAAACAGGCTAGACTTTGTCGTAATTTCGTTGAGTTTGATAGCATTATTAAAATCTGTGTAATTGACTGAACCGAATAAGTAAATAAGGTAAAATAAAAAAAATAAAACGCAAAATAATATCTCATAATAATTTTCATTTTAATAAGTATAGAGATATTAAATAACAATTTTACTATTACATAATAAAAGAACTCTCGTGATACATATGTCGAATCTCTTCTTCTAATGATTACAAATATCATTACTACGTATAATAATATTTCATATCAACTTCGTATCATTTATTTCCTCTACAGTTATTGTTATAACAATTTTAATGACGTTTTATTCTAAAGAATTTTAAATTACACACAGTCGAAAGTATCGTGAAAAGTTACAGTCACAAAATTAGTATATATAATTTAATTCTAGTAGTTAGAATATATTCTAATTCATATATATTTAAATAATACAGTCTAATTTTTATAATTAGAAAAACTAAAAGATGGTTCCTTAACATGTCTGATACATAAAGAATTTACTCTATGACGTGGGTTATTAATAAATTACACGGACCATCTTTAAATCATGCACTTCCTAAGAGGTGTTAAGCTAATGGTACCAAAATGAAACATTCAGACTGAGCTTTAGTCGGCAGGGTAACGAGAGATTACGTCAAAAGCACATATATAGTTTCGAAAACTTCGAAATGTTTTCCTCGTTACTTTACAAAAGACTTTAGAAAGAAAACAAGAAAGAAGTAACTTTTTAGTACCCGTACATGCATAATTAAAGCATTTAAATTATAAAAAGTGGCTATTAAATTATGAACACTATTTGTCACATAGAAATAGATTACGTCTCTTTGTTTTGTAACGTTCGTCGCAGATCTTCGCTTCTTAAATTAAGTAAAAAAGTATTTTTCGCAATCATTAAAAATTTTTACAGTTTAAACGGCGGCACGATTCTCGCTAATTTTTATGTGGATTTTAATCTCATCCGGCTACAGCAGCCGGCGCATCAAATAAAATATTTTTATGAGCTATTAAAAGTGATGATATTACTTTATACTTAAGCTCTTAGCGAAAAACTACTATTTGAAGTGCTGAACACTATCATAAGCACGTCTGTCTTGCGAAGGTGCGTACATTGTATTAGTAATATATTCAATGAAAAAGTTTTCAAGGTCTGGAAAATTTATCGAATTCTCAAATAACTACTAAAATATATTTGTCGGAGTATATCATTATTTTTACTTTTAATAGGTATACTATGTCCATATGATTGTATTGAATTTCATATTTTCATTAAATATCCATTTCATTAAACTGAAAAGAAATAATGTAATATAGTGATTACGGCTTACAAATTATATGGATATTAAAATCAACATCTCCACATTCTTATAACACGTTTTACTACATTAATGAGGATGATGAGCTTTTGAACAAAAATTGTTATCAACTATGAAAGTGATGTTTATTTCTGTTAGGTAAAGCTTTTCTGTACGTAATAGTAATTGGTCCACTATTGATTTGTACCCCGAGAACATTAATATTTTGCGAAAAAATACATTTCTCGATACTTAAAAAATAAATGAAATTTGTATAAGTAGTTTTGAGATTTTCAATTCTACATACTTCGAGACATCAGTGTATACACCGCGCAACACTAACGACGCAAGTTCAACTTCACTCGGATATTTTAATAGCATGTTTGGTAACTTGAAAGTTCATTAAAGAACTAAACCTGATCGACACATCTAAAAATTTGTACAATCAGTATCAGCGGCCCGCTCTGAGACGTTGATTAAATGTTAAGGACGTTTTTGTCGATTAAATATTAATCGCTTATTCCTAAGCGTGCAAAAAAGAGATTGGCAGACGTAACGCATTTGCAATCACGGATGTACCTTTTTCGAATCCCGCCGGCTATCGGCGACCGAGTTACTAATTTCGCCAATAATTTATGAATTGGTAGAACTTACTAATACATTATTTTAAATGAGTATTTTTTTGTATGTGTCATAAACAGCCCTTACGAGTTCCATGCGTATTAATACTTTGATAAACTTTTAATTCTAAAGTTTGTCTATATAGGTTTTTTTTTCTCTGGGTAAACAAGATAGCAACGAAATAAACATTGTTGCTATTTAACGCCAATTTGTAGAATTTTCAGGCAATGATTATTGGTTCTCTACAACAAATGGTACCATATGATATTAAACTATAGCTAATGCTACTTAATTAAGATAGGTAGAAAAATTTATAACTTAATGTTACATTCTATATCTAAATTTTTATTGTTCGAAATGTATGTAAACATTTTTTTCCATAGTAAGTTATTATACGTAGGGTGCACTGAAAATTTCTGGAATGAATGAGAAAAATTTCTATGAATGATAAACAATGAATTTATTGTTTCTTAAAATATTCTCCCTTAGCATAAATGCAATTTTACGTAGAATAAACCAATTTTGAAAAAAGTTATGCCACGCTTCCCTGGTGACCTCGAAAACATATTTTTCATAGTCTTCGACAGCCTTTTCTGGTGATGAAAAGCGTTGACCGCTTAATTGGTTCTTTATTTTTGCGAACAACAAAAAAGTCTCAAGGTCTAGCACCTTCGGAACTATGTATGTATGCAGGATTGCTTAGAAGTTCTACTACTTTTTCCTTCAACAATTTATTTGTTTCTTCGTCCGTGTGAGAACTGGGATTGTCGTGGTTCAAGATGATAAGAATTATACGGTTATTTTTACAGAGTTCGTCAATAACTTCCTATAGACAAATGGTTATATATTAATCACTATTCACAGTATGCCAATTTTCCAAAGCAACAGGACCCACGTGTCCTATTTTATTAAAAAAAAAAAGCAATCATCCGCTTAGAGACACTTTGCTCGCGCAACATTTTCGTTGCCTTCGGCTCATCTCGATAGACCCCTACGGTCGATTGCTGCTTTGTTTTGGGGTTGTAGCAATAAATTCACTCAGTCAATCTCAAAAAGTCACTTGTTACTATGACCCACACAAAATTCGAAACCTTTCTGTTGAATCTGGTGAACATGGCATTGCACCAAGTGATGCAGTCTGTTTTTTGAGCCTCAGTCAAATTGTGTGGAATCCACCGCGGGCGCAACTTTTTCATACGCAAATGTTTTTTGTAGGATTCATTGTGTTTGACTCACACCTTTGTCTACCGAATCTTATAGTAGGCCGCATGCCTTTTTGTGTCGATCTTACGGTGAACTTGCGACCATCACGAAATTCGTCACTGAGATTGACCGACCGACCGCGCTTGAATTTCGCAAACCAATTATAAATAATTATATTGCATGGTGATTCATTGCCGAAAGCAGTTCAAAATCGATCGAGGCTCCGCTAAACTGTCAAATTACATTTCATATTAATCGTAGAAAATCATACTATGAAAATTTTCACGACTTAAATCCATAGTGATGAAGACACGAAATTTTTGAAATGATGCCACAATATAAACACAATTGACAGTTAGATGAAACAAATTATTCTACAACCAAAAAGTTAAATTTTCAAATGTTGGAATTACTTTTTACATATTTTTTATTTAAGTTACCATTTCGAGAAACTTACAGTGCTCTCCTCGTATTCTCAAGGCAGAGCTGATAGATGACGATCAAAGCTAGTTTACCCGTGCACTTAATATAAAACACAAAAAGTCTTGTAAGACGTCAGTGCCCGCGCCGTTATAAATTCAAAGCGTCCATCGCCCGCCGGCGGGGGCGCGGGCGTCGCGCGCTAATCGCCGCATCGCGTGCCGCGCTATCTACGTTGAAATAGGGCCCCTCGCGCGGAATTATCGCGAAAAAGTATTTCACCCTTAGTCATTGCTCTTAATGCTCCTGTAATTTAGTAATGGAGCTATTTTCCGTGAGGTATGGCGTTACTTTGATATTCCGATTATCATTTTCTTTTCGAATGATTTTTATCGTGACCGCCGTCCGTGCGACCATTACTATTAATTCCGTTCCAATTGTATCGATATTCAAGCGTAGTTCTTGGTTTTATGATCACATCAAAACTTAGAAGTTCTACCTTTTTCGATTTTTTACCTTTTCTTTTGTGTACATGAACCCGCGCATGCTTTTTTAACTTCCCGCCGAGAAAATTGAAAATTTTCTAAAATTTTCAGGAAGTTATTGGTTTCACCCCATTTTGCAAAAATCGAGTTCTCATCAGATCTCGACGTTCTGAGGGTCTTGGAAGCTTCCCTGATCATCCCTGAGATGATGTCAGTATATCTGTGTGGATGCACGCGTGTGTGGGTGTGCGTGTGTGTGTGTGTGTGTGTGTGTGTGTGTGTGTGTGTGTGTGTGTGATGTATGTAAACCTCTTATAACTTTTAAACGGTTTGACCGAATCGAGCCCACTAAACGGGGTTACAAAGAGTTTTACCAAACTTAGATTTTCTGAAAGTTTGGATCGATTAGTAGTAGATTTTGAGAAATTTTCAAAAAACTAAGAAAAAAAAATTTTTTAAAGTGGTTTTTTTCAAAATAACTTTAAAATGGCTTGACCGATCAATTAAAAATCCAATCAGCCTTTAATCTATTAAAAGCACGTCGATTGCCGCAAATTGGGTCAAAATCGGTTGATTCGTTTGCGAGAAATCGTTGTCGTTAGAAATCGAAACAAAGCGTTTTTTTACTCAAAAAATCGCGTCAAATCCCGTATATTTTCGAGTGCTTTGAACCTCATAATAGCGGGAAGTTTCAGGGTTGGCCTACAGAGTTAACCTATTTTTTATAATGATGCACTTTACATCCGTATAAAGGAATTTAACTGTATAAGGAAGGACTGCATAAGGAAAAATGCATACCTTAAACAGCCCAATAAGAAAAAAAAATGTTAGTATAAACACGCAAAAACGTTTGCACGTGAACGATCTCGCAGATATACTCTCAGAAAATAATGATTTTTGCTATATCTAATTCCCGCCGCAAAAACAGGGGTGTTATAAGTTTGACCGCTCTCTATGTATGTCTGTCTGTGAACCGATTTGGATGTATTTTTTTTTTGAAAGCAGAATTTGTAGTGATGGTTTTTAGATATGTTTCATTAAAATCGGTTCGGCTATTTCAAAGCTGTCAGCTCTTTTGTTAGCTGCGGTAGGAATCTTAAACGCTAAGTTTAAAGCGATAACTAAATACACAGTTAAAAGAAATATGGAAATTGCAAACTCATAGCGCTCCCAGACTTAATAATTTATTTAACATCAAATGTAGGTAACTAGATTGGTAACAAAAACTTGATCGTAGCTAAGTATTTACTTCGATACGATTGTCGGAAATGCTAGCAAATTACTAAAAATCACGTAAAGGGCTTGACTCACATAAACGGTACCCGCCGCGACGTTATAGCGCCATTTCAACGAGCAAACCTTATCGTATCATCCATGAATTTCTATAATTAACATAGTATAATATAATATAATAGGTAATCATAGGTGTCACTCAATCGAATTTGATAGCTCAAAGTAAGGTATTATTTTTAACTTTTTAAATGTTCGCATTTTTTCGTTGGAGTTTTTTAAATTTTTCATTATTTTTTTTTATATATTTTGATAGTTTCTCATAATTATCAAATATTATGGGATAATTATAAATAAGTCAACATTATTCACTTCAACATATACATCAAAATCTGTGTATAATTACTAGAACTCCATTGACGACTTCGCCTTCCCGTGCACAAACGACGTATTCCTTCATTTTTCATATTGATCGATCTGGCTGTCAATCTCGTATGCGCTAGGATTCTTGTCCTGCTACTCTTCCTGATTTCGATACTTGTCACGCTATCGATTCTAATCTCGGTTCTGACTCACGACCAGGGAAGGTCGAGAGAAGTATTAAAGACTGTAAAGTAGAACCTTTGCAGGGAATACCACCCACTCCAGACATGTGACACATACTTGAAAAAATCCTTTTTCTGGTCAACGTGTTTTGTTGTTTGTGAACCAAACCACAAGGGTTTGCACGGTAGACGATGAGTCTCGTTAGTGGAAAAATTACGATGCATTGTATTATTACATGTAAATGATTTTATCAAATATGAGTCTAGACGCAAACGAAACGGAAAAAAAAGCGACAGCCCAAAAACACTTGAATTTCACAGGGCTGTCGCTTAGTATCCTCTTCCATATAGTAGATCAGTAGGCCTATACAACACACGGTCTTTAGAAGCTTCCAAAATATCAGAAGACACATTTAGTCTTATTCAAATGGTTATCGTAAAGGGTTTTCTTGTATATTTGCCAGTTATATATTTCTTTGTTTCAAATGTACGTGTAAAAAATTCACCGGTAAAAGTAATGTTCTATTAATAAAAAAAAATGTTGATCTGTCAGGGCGGGAAAAGTGCAAATTTACACTTCACATTGAACGGTGTAAATTTTAATTATCTCACCATGAAACTATTGAATTTCTTAGTTTTACGGAAAATTTTACTATATTTTGGTCTTAATTATTGAATATAATTTTGCGATCAATGATTTATCTCTAAAATAATGAATTAAATAATCATTTTTTTTAATTTCTGTACTATATTCAACACTCGCTCCAAATTAGTTTAAGTGCATATATTAAAATTTTACCTTTAAAGTTCCTACAGAATTATAAGTACATAAGTATGATACTTGTCTTTAATATGCATTTTTAACAAGAAGCAATCATATTTATATTTTGGGAAATTTTACTCGCATCTCGATATTTCACTGACACAATTTTTTATTTTTTTTACATAACTTTATTCGCAGAGCATGAAACCAACGCCTCCTAATTTCATTTTCATTAACTTCCTTGGGTCGATTTCAAACAATTCACATCGACGGCCCTTGGCCCTATAAAAAAGGAGGCTCGTAGATATCCGGCATTGCACTTGTGATCATGAAAGTGCAATGGCTAACCGTCGCTCGGTGCATCGCGCGTCTGGCGAGCACCAT
Source organism: Eumeta japonica (assembly GCA_005406025.1). Classification (NCBI taxonomy): domain Eukaryota; kingdom Metazoa; phylum Arthropoda; class Insecta; order Lepidoptera; family Psychidae; genus Eumeta; species Eumeta japonica. Next base: position 82,587 of record BGZK01002039.1, read on the forward strand.
CGAGCATTGTGAAAACGCGTGGACGGTGATGTGAGCAGAAACACGTTCCTGGCATGCACTTGTTCTCCTGTCGGCGACTATCAAAGGAATTTCACGACGCATCGCTATGCAACCTTTACAAGACGACATGTGTTCTACGTCTGCCCTCGTCCTGTACTACAATCGATGATACACGTGACGTTATGGAAGAGAATGTTGTTTTTATTTACTGTTATTTAAATTCACCAAAACCGCTGAGGGCATCTGGCAGCACGAATAACTCGATGGGGCCAAAATAATACCGTGGAATTTTTATATCATGATATTTACCGATTGAAAAATCATGCCAAAATTGAATAACTAGTAGAAATATTAATGGAACAGTTAATAATTCGTGCAACCTATGTGCACTCACTAGATCCAGTTGACCAGAAGGACTAATTCATGAATGTATCGACCGGTTGTGTGAAAATATTCATAATAGCTAAGACACAATTGTTAAGAGAGAATTGAATTTTTAAGAGAAAAACAAATGATATTGTAGCACATCGCTTCCTGTTCATCTCGATCTATATACAGAACTTTGCATTTTAGCAGGTAAGAAACGAATTCTTTTTGAGGATAACGCAATGAAAAACTTTCTATTGTATTAAGAGAAACGTGTCGTTATGTTTCTAGTGTTTTTCTTCTCTTGTAAAAATACAACCCTAATATTTGAATGCCCAGATATCCGCCCAAAATATAGGTCTTTCTTTCTGGTTTAACTTTTTGGTATCCACCATAATATCTTACATTTTTGAAGATTTATATTTTTTTCCAAAGGAAACTAAAAACATGTAAAACTGGTTGAATTTATATGTTCACATCTGTCAGGCGTCGCAACATAGCTTAAATTTCATTACTGTTATATTTTTCAAGTTAAATATACATTTTGTTGAAAAAAAAATCTGAACCCAAAAAAAATTTTAAGGATTTAAATTTTTGATTTAATATCCGCTGGTTTGACATCCTATTTTTTGGTTAAAAACGATTTGTGATACATTTTAAATAGATATCTATCTGTTTTTAATTTCAATATTTTTCCTAGATACTCTTGTAGCTCAGAAAATATGCTCCAATATCTTATCAATTTACCAAATTACCAATCATCTGTATGGCAGTTTTTTCCTTAAAAAGAAAGAATAAGAAACTTGGAATATTTTTAGTATGTAATATGCTTTTTCGATCGCTTCAGTAGGATACGAGTTTTCAGTAAAAGTTCGAAAAGGGTCTAACATCCTCAATTATTAAAACAGAGGTATTAAAAATGGTATAAAAAGATACGTTTTTGAAGGGGCTGCAATAGATTATTAATATTATAAAAAAAAATAATATGAATAAACTATTTAAAATTAAAAAGAAAACGAATTTTGGACGTATTTTTTTGGAGTTTCTTCTGAGAATCACAATTTATTTAAAAACGATTAACGCCATTAATATTATGACATAAATTATGTCGTTTGAGTATATAACCATAAAAATCGGTGGATATTTAATGCTATTTTTTGCTGTGCCTTATGAAGGTAGTTTTTTTAAGTTAGATTAAACTTTCCTAGTATTTATCAGAAGAGTGCGATGGAGAGAAACTTATGATATTCATGATTTTCGTTTTAAGATTCATTAGGTTAAAAAGTTGTCAATATTTTAGCAATTGACATCACTGATATAATACTCTACGTAACAACCAGCGCGTTATATTTCCTCTTATGTCACTGT
>BGZK01002040.1:0-84285 GCA_005406025.1 Eumeta japonica
GGCGCGTGACGCAACCTGCGACTACACTTTCAAATTTCCATAAAACGAGCTCCGCCGGGTCATATCTATTTGTACACAATTGGTTTTCCTTTGGTGTCCGTACGGCTCGAGAGAGTTAGATGATGAAAAATTTTCGCCTCATACGCCTAGTCTTTTCCCTCATAGAAAATTGTTAACCTTCGCTCTATGCATGGCACTTATTCATGGTCAAGATCTACTACATTTCGGTAAATCGTTTGCATTGCGTCCTCAGTTTTGCTCAGACGTTTCAATGATCTGTTTTCATTGAAGCTCTATTTGGAAATTGTTTGAAAGTTTTTGAATAGAGATGTCATAGGAATTTGCGAATTCCATACATTTTTTTAATGACGACAGATAATTGTTCGTTTATTTAAAACATACAATCGATTCTATGCATGAAATTTATAATAAAATTTCTTATAAAGAATAGCATAATATTCAATTCATCGCTATAACACATTCCGTTTCGGCTTACGAAAATCGGCGGGATTGTGGTACGGCGGACACCTCAGTCCGGCATGCGTGAGCGCGGGTAACAACAGAGCCCGCGGCCCCTTGTATAACGTCTTGCCGCCGGCCAAACAATGGACCGTGTCCAATTTCTCGAACAGCAATGCGGAGGGCTGATGTATGGTCGCCACCAGGGTGCGTCCGCCGCGCGCCAGCCCGCTCAGCAGAGTCATCAGCGACGTGGAAGCTGACGAGTCTAGGCCTCTAGAACGAGTGAGAGTGAGAGAGCGATTGTACAATATGTATGATTATATGATATATCCGATGGTCCAGATATCCTATTCCGGCCTAAGAACAGGTGATTCCTCAGAAGTTGCTATTGTCTATGGGCGGTGGTGACCACCTACTTTTTGATGGCTCGCTTACTCGTTTGTCCCTCGACAATACTATAAAAAATATGTAATTGTCGATACATAAATTTGTAACTATTGTAATAGCTATTTTACCTAATAACTATTGTAATAAAGTTTTTGAAAGGTTAAGAATGTTCATTAAACATAATATATATCTGTACATTAGAGAAAATCTATACGTTAAAGATATTTGAGAAAAAATACTCCAAGCGGTATTGGAAACGTTGACAGAATATATTTCAATGGCTTTTACCGTTTTCACCTGCTAACTCTTTAAAAAACTACTGGACAGAATTTGATAAAAGGTATATTAATAGCTTGTACCCCGGAGTGACGTATAGGATCTGTTTTATCCCATTTTGCTGCTATTTTTTACAAAACTTTAAATTGGAATCCAGATCGAAATTAGAATCGGAATTAAAAGCGGGACCACGATTGAAACTAAAAGCAGGAACAAGATTGGGATCATTCTTGACGGCGTGATCGATCAATGTAAAAGACGAAAGAATTCATAAGAAGAATACATTCGAATTCATTCGGAGTTGTGGGCGAAAGCTAGTTTTGAATGCTTGTTTAAAAACCTCAAAATAAGACAGTAGGTAAAACTTTGCATTATATTTTTGCAACAATTTTATCATTTTCTATAACCCACGATATTCTTATCATAATAACCTCTCATAGAATTTTGCTTGTCTATTTTAAATTGAATCCTCTCAATGAGCTATTGAATCAGTTTTTGCGATGATGTATTTGAAAAGATATGGCGAGAATATAAGAATCGGAGAGGAAAATGGTATTTTAATAGGACGTTAATATTATTAGCATGTATGGCAATACAAGTAGATGCGTGAAAAATCGCAAAAACATTTCTCAGAAGTAACGTTTGTTATAGATTAAAAGAAATAGGCATACCGAATCACGGATAGCGTGATATCATATGACATCACGCTATCGCATAAATGGCCGTATTTTGGCCGAATTTTTTATTAAGTTGACTTAAAGACCCCTTGATTTTTTTAGAGCTCCAAGGGACCCCAGATCTAAGTATTTAGTATTAATTTCAATTTGATACCTTCGCGTTCCTGAGAAAAAAGGACTTGACTGACAAATGGACAGACCGAGGCAGGAATAGACGGACAGATGGACAACGAAGTGATCCTGTAAGAGTTCTTTTTTCCTTTTAAGGTATGGATACCCTAAAAAAAATATATAATCTCTGAATATATACGGGATACATGTTCATAGACATAACTAAATCTACTTTTGACAGATTTGATTCTTCTAAGAGTTTTACATAAAATTGTGATTCTGTATGATTTTGATTTGAAAAAGCTGTTCCCAAGTTTCTTGCTCGTAATTTTGAGGGATAAGTGCTTTATGAATGAGTGGTTATCTAAAAAAATGGTAAAATTATGAAATACTGTAAATTCTGTAAATGTTGCAACGTATTTCAAGTGTTATAACCTACTAAATAACGATATTTATAAAAATACTTCTGGATCGGCCTATGAATTCAATATTTCTCCAATCTCTAATATCTATTTAATATCCAAAACATAAAAGCAAACGATTAGCGCTATACCACAGCTGATAGAAGAATACTCACGTGGTAGGCTCGTCTAGGAACAGGAGGGAAGGATCCGATAGCAACTCCAGAGCGACAGCCAACCGTCTTTTCTGACCTCCAGACAGGTCTCGGCACAAAGTCTGCAAGTTGCCGCTCAGACCGAGCAATGACAGAGTTTCTTGAACCTTAAAAGAACATAATTACGGTGCATTTAAAGAAGCCATGAGCATATAATTACATATTCGTGGCTGTATTGAGGAACGGCTATAAGAAATCTGTAATAATTACATCTGCCTTTTTAGAAAGCCTTCAGTAAATTCATTAGCATAATCCGTCCTTGTATTGTTATTGTAGCCATAAATTTAGATAAACTTAATGGAAGAATAGTCAATGCTACAGTATCTTAAAGTGTCTGGATTTACAATGTGGACTAGGTAGAGGCTTTTTGAATTGTCATACAATGGCGTCGATTTCTGTGAGCGTGCCACCAGAGGATGACATGTTTGTGTTGGTAGCAATATTGTTGCGTACAGACGTCACTTTTTATTACATAATAAGAAATTATATATATTGTATTTGTATTGTATTATTATACATATTGTATTGTTTATTATGTGTATATATATATATATATATATATACATTTATTATCATGTTCGGAAGACAGACATATTACTTATTAGTGCCGCAAATAGTTTCTGGTTAGCAAGCTTGTTATTTCCGCTTTCAAATTAGAAGTATGACATTCAAAAATTAAACCCCTTTTGTCAAATACCACAGCCATAGTATTGTGTCATAGTATTACCACGCTCGTCGTCGCATTTGGCAACAACAGAGAGCAATGAAAACCGGCTGAGATGACATCTAAAATCGAGAGCTGCATGAAAGGCATCAAGTTATAATCGCCCTTCTGCCGAGTCATGCCCTCCTACAATCTTTTTGTCTCACGTCGGGAGGCTCATATCTTTAAGTCCCCCGCGCTGGTCCAGCGCGGGTCGGGGGCTGCTAACGAGCGTTGTCCTCGTCTATGCACTGACAAAGTCTTTATGTATATTGTGATTTCTCACATTTTTCTTTAGATTTCCGATCTTTTGCAATAATGATCTTACGTTAGTAAATACACCGAAAGAAACAAACATTTGAAGTAAAATAAGTTGCCATAGGCGATAATAAAGTTCTTACGAACAAAGAGAAAAAACACTATTAGAAGCGAAAGACAAGGAGACTTCTATCAGACCTTTTCTTTTCTCTCCTGCGCATTGAAGTCCGCGAGTTTGAGCGCGGCGGCCAGCGACATCGCCTCTCTGACCGTGAGGTGCGCCCGCAGCTCGTCCTGCTGCCGGATGTAGCGGACGCCGCCCCTGCCGCGAGAATTGGATGCCAGGCTGCATACGCCGTTCACGGTCACCAGACCGCCCGCACCTCGGGTCCTGGATTATGAACGATTGTTAGCTTTTAAGCTAATACGGGAAAAAGTGTGGTTAAAAGCCCATTAGAGTTATGTGAGAATTATTGAATGGTTATTTATAGGTTATATATTAAACTATAACATAATAGAATAGTAGAAAGAATAAATCTGTACATTATATGTAGCTTTTTAAGAAAAAATATTCCGAGGGGTATTAGAAATGTTGGCAAAATATATTTGAATGCTTTTTAGAATTTTTGTTTGTCCGTCTGTCTGTGCATTTGTTTGCGAACTCTGGATAAAAGTACTGGAATTTATTTTATCAAATTTGGTATGATAACAGCTTTTATCCAGGAGTGACTCATTTATTCCATTTGATGCTAGGTATTTACATTAAGTATATTTTAACAGAATCGGAATATAGACTGAGACTAGAATCGAAACCAAAGCGAGGCCAGGATTTGGAATCGAAAGCAGGATCAAGATTGGCATCAGAATTGAGAGCGTGTTCGGTCGATATAAAAGATGGAAGAATTCATTAGACGTCCACGCAGTTGAAGCTGTAGGCGAAAACTAGTGAACAATAAAGAAAGATTAGTTAAACAGATTCTGTGTGCAATTGATAACTTATACTATGTGTATGTGATATCGTCTATCTAATGAACAAAAGGGTTAAACCAACTTAACCACTTATTCGACTTCTGAAACAAAATAGATTTCAAATAATTCATTATTTTGGAAATTTCAATATTTTAATTCTTACTGAAAAAAAGTTTCTAGCAAATTGAGCATGAACATAGCCTAACCACCAAGGAGTAGAATGTGCTATTATTTTGTTTCAATATTAATAGTGCTAAATACGTTAATAATCATTATAAAAACGTGCAATGCGCTTACGCGACATCGATGGTACGCGATTGAAATATATTTGTTTAGGTTTCTTTCATTGTAAGTCGTATAATTTTGGCATGATAAGAGCCAAAGGAGGCGTCAAGTGCATAGATTCAAGAAATCGAATCATAGAAATTCGTTTCACTGCAATCGATATATACTTTTTAAGTGGAATATTTCGACTCTGATATGGAAATTGTTTCAAGTTCAAAGAGATTCAATTTTTAGTATTGTACTAACATTGCGGATAACATTGTAATCTGCAACTTTTTACTTATAGGTTACAAGTTGCTAAGTCAAGTATGATAAGCCTTATAACTAGGCGACAGTTAGCGAAATGCGAAATTAGAGTATTTGGCAGAAAATATTGCCAATGTTCGGTGTATAACTGTTATTTAAATCTCACTATTTCATTATAAGGCCAAGTAATGTTTTGATCTACTTTACAGCATTCATAAAGCAGATCACAGTTTTTAAGCAGAGAATGATAACCGAGTACCAAAAAATCTATTAATAATTTTACAAGTCATTTTGAAGAAAACTTTTTTCTGAATTTTTCATTAATAATATCTCTCGAACGAAAATCATCCGATATTTATCCAATTCGCAGCAATCGGTGCAACTGATTGACAAAAAGAACTGATTAAATTTTGTTAATGATCAGCAGATTAGTCTAAGAGTTATTTAAAAAAAAAAGGATTTGCTGAAAACTTTATTTCGAAACTTCTCTAAAACATGCATGATGCAAGGCGCAATCAGTTCAAATTTACACAAAGTCCAAGCTGAGTGTATCACTTACGAATGTCGCTCACTGCGCTTCGATCGTTTAATATCTGTTCAAAAGTTATGAGAGGTTTACACGTACGCATACACAAACGCACATACGTATGAACGCACGTATTCACGCACATACGTAAGCACACACAGATATGATCGAGAAATGGTCAAAATAGGCTCCTAGGGCACTAAAACGTCAAGGTCCGATGAAAACCCGATTTTTAAAAATCATACTGAATACAGTGTCCTCTCAATTTTCGAATATTATTCAGTTTTCATAGCGGGAAGTTAAAAACTTGTATTTAAATATGAATTGACAATGCGCGTGTATTAACAAAGATCAGTACTATTTAACATATTAGGTATATCATGTGTTATTTGGTAGCATATTTTTGTGTCTTGATATCATACATATTTGTATTCTGATATCGAGCTAACTCCTCCATTGTACCAATTGGGATACTCAATTTTCTCTCTCACGCGCGTTTGCTTGCTTAGATTTTTAAATTTTAAAGCCTGGCAGTAATATTTCATAAACGGTTCATTGCAGGCAATACTATACCGTAGCGTTTCTTATCAAATTATCTAAAATTCGATGCGTGAACAGATCGGCGCACTCACCTATATCAACTTACCAGTTCATATCTGCTAGTCATAAACAAAAACAAGTAGGTAATCATAAACAATACCACTTTAGCATATTCCTTATGTTTCAAATTTTCCATTCAAATTACATTAGTATGGTAAGCAATCGGGTGAAACATGGTAAAAAACAATAAGTAATTTTTTTATATTAATATGATATCGATGAACATATTGTGATAGTATATAAATTCAAGATGTATTAGCCTGTACATGAGTCTTCGTAAAAAATAGGTCTCACCCGGTAAACAGACGGGTGAAGAATGATATTTCTTCGGATCCTGTATGTTATGTTAACTTACTGTGCATATGTGAATTTGATTATTCATATTTTCAGTGGACTTAGACATCGACAACAATTCGAGAGTACACATTTTAAACGAAGTTTCCTAAAAATAATAAAATCGACTTCCGTAACTATTGGCAATTATTATCCGTTTTTAGTGTTGCGATATAGCAACCTAATAACGTTGAGATTTTCTTGCTAGATTTTTTTAATAGTCTGAAGGCCGTTTTTAAAATTTGACAATTATTTGATCAATTTCACCACGGAATTAATTGTCATGATATTATTTTGGCTTTAGTTTTATTATAACGTTTTAATAGAAAATTATATGCTCTATTGATTACATATAACAATATGTAAATAGCTGAACTATATTTTAATACCCTTAACGAGAAGATTTTCTTGCTTCATTAGAAGTTACCTGCTTAAGATTTAAACTATGAGATTGTTTCATTTTTGTTGAATGATTTAAAAATAAAACTATTTAATATTACTTTAAAATTACATATTTTTGAATGTAAAACTATGCAAAAAAAGAAGCATTCGTATGATATATATATATTTCATTGGTTCCTTCTTTGGTAATATTTAATCTTAGCTTTAACAGACATCAATACAATTTTTTCTGCGTTCGATTTCGGTTTCGTAACAAAGACGCGAGAAGCGGTCAGAAGATATCCTTGACCGTGGATCAATGACGGAATATCTATTCTGAGACTCATGCCCCAAAAATCTAGATCAATGAATGATAAAATTCGAGAAGCTTGACGCTACGGTCGCCATTTTCTAGCTCAAAACCCCTCCTAGGATGAACCTAGACTGCTGTATTTACCGTAATGTTGGCAATGACAAAGCGACACAGCCCAGAATTATGCTTGGTACTTAGAACCTGCTAGGCCACTTAACCCAATATTGTCTAAGTGAATAAAGCATTGTCTAAGTGAACCAACATACGGTTTATTGTCGTAATGGCCATATTGACGTTTGGAATCTCTGTGTTACTATTGGTCGTATGGTGAGTATCCTAATGAACGAACAGAGACTATTTGTTTATGGATTTTTAAATAACTATTAAAGTTTGAATATGATTATTATATTTATGCTATACTTTGTAGATGTTTTGGAACTCTCCTAAAGTACTTTTAGACAGATTAATTAAAGTAGTGCACCCCACAAGTAAAACAATTTTGAAATTTTAAATGAAAAGTTTTGTCATGTTTTAACTAGGTAACTTTGTAATCGATATTTAATAGTAATAAAAAAGTTTAATTTCGGCTCTTTTAACTACTTTAACCCCTAACATCAGTTACAACCTACAGCCCATTTAATTGTCATCAGTTAAATATACATACGAAAATAAAATTTTCAGGTTAATATAGATCACAACAAGGATTACAATTGATTTAACCTATATGATGGACACATACAAACACAAATATACATAATGATGAAACTAAATGAGTGATGTATATTTCATTTTAGATATAACAAATAATTTATATTCTGTTTGAATTCTAATGTTTTTTTAATCGTAAAGATACAGAGATATTCTTAATTTATATAAATATTGTTTGTAGTTTAATTTAAAAAAATAATTTAATCTAAACATAGTTAAAAGACGTAAATAAAATCATTGAAGTTATGTTATAAAAATGTTGCTTCTAGTCTGGTTTGGTCCAAAATCCCCACTACTTAAAATTTACCTACCAAAGCTTAAATTTACCTGTTCTTATGTTATCGATTTCAATATTTTTTACATGATAATGGTTGTTTTTCTTTGTGCTTTTATTATTATTTTTTTTCTTTTGTGCTAGAGTAATACGATGTTAAGCATGTTGAATATACTATTTTGGATTTCAGCCTAGGACAGATATTTGTATTTCATATAATCCACACTAATCAGGAGACTGTAATTTGTATGTATACCTATAAATAAATAAATAAGTAAATTACACTAGCAGCATTGCCGCGTTGAATGGCCACAGATAGGATTTGGAACAGATAAGACACGGAACGGGGGTCGTCCCTTTTATCCCTTAAGTCTCCTGTGCAAATCCTGCAAAAAAAAGGCCACCGAAATAAAGAGGTACGTGTCATTCAGTATGATGTATTTCAGATGTATTTGTTTGGTATCAGATTCGGGCCTGGAGGCTGCTCTTGAGATGGGACGCTGCGAACGTGTTGACCCATATGGCATCTCAGATTAGGCAGGGCTCTTTTTTTTTAGGGGATTAATAGTACGAGAGATAGCAACGTTGATAAAATGAGAATTTAAAGAAAGCTAGTTATTTAGTGTGTCTTTCCTTCCGCACTCTCGGTCCCCATAGGGCCGTCTGGCTGCCGGTAGACGTTGCGTTCACCTGTACGCATACCACTTATACAACTACGAATATTAACTTTTCAAGTCATTTTAAGAAGGCTTTCTATTTTTACTTACTTTTTATGAACAATTAGAATTTTGCACGCCTCATAAGCAGAGCGCATGAGGTAGTGCTCTACTCTCGCCTTACGAAAAACGAGTGATTTTTTGAACTTTAAATGTCTTTATTTATTACATGTTGCACTTGTAAAATAATGTATGCACTCAAACGGCAAGAATAATCACTGATTTGATTATCTGTAATATCTTCAAAACACATTTTGTTTTAGAACATATTTTAAAAACTGTTTTAAAAATTTTTTCGTGGACGTCCGTGTGTCTGTATGTGCGGATCCTGAATGTGGTCACGATAAGTAATGAAATACTTCACTAATCGAGTGTTTTTTTTTTCATTCGCTTTAGTATGCATCTGAATAGAAGCCTATTGAATTTCACTATCTAATTCGGTGTAGTTTAATTGATATTTAATAAACAAAATTTTGACGAGTCTTTTAGTATATCTATTTTTTTTTTATTAAATCTTAATCTAGAGAACATAAGAAACCCGAAGCGTGACTGTCTTTTTTATTCTCAATGTTTAAACAAAAATTTTGACACCACGGTAAGTATTTTTTTTAATTTATTTCAATTTACAAAAATATGACGATTACGTAGAAATTTAGATTTTACCGAAATTTGTTAATATATAGAATTTAGAGTATTGAACAATGCATACCAAGTAATTTGTAATCATTCATAAAGAGTGAGGTCCAGTCATTCGTCGGAGCTGACTACACACTTTTCTTTAGTAAAAATGGAGTAACCGCTATGAGGCGTGCATTTTTGGATTTACCAAATTTTTTATTTATCACTGCCAGAGTTCCCATCGTTGATAATATTGTACGCAATATGCTATTTTTAATTTAAGATAATAATGATTTTCAAATTATTTTAGTATGTCTGGAATTTAATGTTATGCTATTTGAATATTAAGAAGTATAAAATTAGTTTGCCAGGCATTAATGCGATTGTTAAAGCAATTGCCAGACCGCATCAGTGTGCATATTAATATCTCACATGGATATGATAGCAGCCATACATATTTGCACCTACCATTTCTTCTTTATAGGGATTAAAATTCTAAAAACATCAAAAGGCATTTTTCCTTTTTGTATCAAAAGTGTAAAATACAATTTTAATGACTGACTTAAGAACGAACGGTACTCATATACAAACTTACAACTTCTATTCTACTTCCTCAATGCTGGATTTACAAAAAGCCTGAAATAAGTGTTTCTTTGTTTGTAACAAAAATTTTAATATAACAAATTTCATGATTAACGGTACTTCCGTAAAGACTTCATCCGTTTAGGGATGGACTACCATACACTAAAATATTTTATATGATTATATAAATAAAATGATTATTTATGTCACAATCATCATTTCCGTAATTCATTCTTTTCGCACTTCCCGCGGACGCTCATAGATGGTGCTGTACGCATGTATTACCTATATTTATAAAAATGTCGTTTCGTATTAGATACGTATTTCTTGAGACTGATAAATCACCGTTGATCTATCACCATAAAAGTCGACACATCTGACTGTTTTTCTTTTTTGACAAAAGATTTTTATGCGGTCTAGTTTGCTGTAACTCGACACTAGATGTCGTTGCAGAGCATCAACTACTGCACGGTTTAATTGATCGCCATACATTGATCTTTTTTATACATTTATGTCGTCATAAGACTTGCTGTATATAGGTATACGAACATAGAGAATATTTTCGCGCTATCCTTTTTAGGGTTCCTAGCCCAAATGGCAAAAACGGTACCCTTATAGTTTTTATCGGCGTACGTAAATATCAACGACAGGCGTCCAGCATCGACATATACAGTAAAGATATTCAATCGATTTTCACGTGGGTGGAGGGAGTAGCGGACATATGCTGTAGGGACGCCATTTTCCGGCATGGGCGAAACAATATTTGCTGAGCCATCCAATTTATTATAAAGAAAAGAGTGGAAATAGGTTTCAGGACCGTTTATGCACACGTCGGAGGAGCCACAGACAGAAGTCAATAAACAATCCGTTACTAACGTGTAACCAGCCAGTATGTTGAGGAGCGTGGTCTTGCCGGCTCCAGAGGGACCCATGATCGCCGTCAGCTCTCCGGGCCGGAACGAGCCATTCACTCCTTTTAAGATTTGCCTTCGTTCTAAAAAAAAAGAAAATGACGTTATTTTTAATGGCAACTCACTGTCAATGTGAAGTACATAATACGAGTTGTTGTAGTTGCATGGTATATTCAATTGAAAAAAAAAACCGTTTAGTAATGTATAATATATCAATTTTCTTTGGTGAGTTAATGAAGAACTTCATGTTATATAGCTGGTTTTAGTTGGCCAGTGATTATACCTTACACTCTAAAATGTCCTATGATTTTTTTTCTATCGGAACAAATCGGTATGGAGTTGTATATATATATATATATATATATATGTACAATATTTATATTGTGAGATTAAGAATTTGTAAGGGTTAAAAAATAATCCAAGAATTCAATGTCTTTATTAATAAAACATGTTTTTTTTCTCTATTAGTTTTTCATTTCCTTCGAGGCATTAGAAGCGGCATTAGAGCATTAGAGTCCGAAAAAACGTAGACGTCTGGACAATTTATCGGCGTGCGCTGCTTCAACCCTTCAACCCTTTCAAATAAGTAAATAAAACTATATAGCAAAAATATATAATAGTCCTTCATAGCTTTTGAAAAAAGACCGTGACACCATCTATGTAAGTTTAATATTTCAGCGACGTAGACGATTTTTATGTTAAAAGTTAAAGAAACTCTACACTGAACCAGCGTGGACGGCTTAAGGTGCCTTAATCTGAAATACAATTACTTTGGGAGGGTGTAGCTTAGCAGAAGGATAAGTAAAATCTGACACAATAATCAGTACGGGAACTTCATGGATAATGAAAATGAAGATATTAAACGACGAAAAACGACTCCGAAACTATAAGCCTTAACAAAATTAAATTTGATTTGTTGTTAGGTCTTACAATATAAGTGATATGATTGATCCATTAAGAGAGAAATTTCGAAATAAGCTATTATTTATTGAAGTAAAAGGAGGGTTGAAGGTTATGAAATCTTTTGTGGAGCGGGATACGACTACGAAATTTGATATAAATATTGCTTAATAAAAGTGGTGAGATGCGTCGTTCACAATTATGTGACAGGTAGTGGGCTTGTTTATTGTATAAAAACGAGTACACATTTTGTTCGATTTTTAACGTGTTTAAACCATTCATCCAAATGTCATAAAACTGGCGATATGTTGTGCTCGCGATTAGCAAGATTTCTGAAAAAGAAATAAAGAAGTCTAGCGTTCGTATCTGACGTTGCCTGCGTATTTGTAATATTAAACCAAACTACTGAACGGATTCTAATAAGCTTACTGAGTAAAATGCACTATTAAAATTTTACTTTGGCTTCATCTGTATATTTGTACTATTACAGATTCTAAAAATTCTTTCACTCAAAGAAAGCTATCCTATCACTGAGTAATGCATCATAAATTTTATTTTGATACTATCCTTTACCCTGGTTTTCTATAAATTGTAAGTGTGACTGTGAACAGAACCGAAACTGCAAACGAGACAAGGAACAGAATCGAGATACGTGAGCGAGACCATGATCGAAATCAACCGCGAGATCAAAATTAGAATCAAGATCGTGACCGGAATCGGAATAAAAAAAGATCATAATTAAAAGAAGGACCAGGATTAAAATCGGAACCGGGTTCGGAATTAAAAGCTGGACCGCGAATGTAATCAAGAATCAGACGAATTGGCAACGAAAACAGAATCAAGATAGCATCCGACAACGGGATGGTGATCGGGATTATGACTGAGATTGTAGTCGGGCGACATATGAGATGAAGGGATTCATTCTATTCTATGCGAGCTGAGTCGCAAGTGGAGACTCGTTAATAATGGTATCATAACATGCATAAACATTTATTATATGAGAATCATAAAAATGAATACGGATGTCGGTTATATAAACAGGTATACCGAGAGCTTCTTTTTTTTTGGAGGCTCGTAGTATAATTTAAAATAATTTTGTTTTTTATTAATTTTATAAAGGCGGTAATAATTTATTGAAATAAATTATTTTATCAAATCGTGAACAGGTGGTGTGGATTTTATATTGGTCATTGATACTGGTATTTTACAGCCTACATGCTAAAACCAGAATATAGATTCAGGTTGTAGCTTGAGCATAAATTGTAGCTTAAATTTTGGGTTCCTCCTGTGGTATTAAATAAAAAGTGAGTTAGTATTAGATAATGTCCAAAATTTTCATTGTTCGATTACACCTCCGTAAAGAAAAAGTATGACCGAACGCAAGTTAATGGATAGGAAGTGAGAGAATTGAACAAATGACAAAGAAATAGTAAAACGACAAATTAACAAACGAAATACATTGCTAGCTCAGCACATGTCGTGATTATGTGCTGAACTACCACGAAACGTACATATATATATATGCTATTGGTCTGTGTATCGAATCGACAAAATTGACTCTAACACTTATTCATGCATTCGATATATGTATATCGATCCTTTGAATCAAAATTTAATTTGTTTGATTAAGATACGTAGTGAAACAGTCATTTCGAGGATCTGTGGAGGATTCCATGTTGCGTGCTACTGCATGTTACTAGCAACAATTGGATGAATGACGACGAAATAACCTTTCAAAGACGAAAAGACGTCGATGATGATGCATGATGTCGAAAAAGAATAATACGAATCAAAGTTAACTTAATGATTTATTTTGAAACATTTCGATTTAAAATATCAAATTTTTCCTAAATTTGAAATTAACGATCATGTTAGTTTCGTGATTACGAAATCATTCCTTATCATGAACGCCTGTAAGGTCGATAAATGTATCTTTTAAAATATTATTATGTAACGATCCTATAGGTGGTTCGAGGATTGAGATTATATGAAAGAAAACACGTAAAAATTAAAAAAATATTTGCGTATTATGCAACTTAATAATCAACTTGCTTTTTCTGCTCATCAATATGTAGGTGCGATCTATGTTTTTAACAGGCAAAAAGGTAGGTCCTATCCATTTCAAATTTAACTCAATACATTCATACATACAATACATAAATAACAAACAATGATCAAAATATTTTTAAAGTTTTCCAAAGTAAAATGAAATGAAAAATATTAGACTACTAAAAAGTCAATCAAATTATTACGATAATATAATGTAGTTACAATTATTGTTATTTTTGGAGTCGGTGTCAGCCAGGAAAACACTGCAATACACCTAGCATTAGACAAAGGATGTCTAGCAATAGACATCCTTACTAATAAAAAAATCATTGAAATCGGTTAATGTGATATTGAGTTCTTCGCCCATTTGTCGCGCACATACTTAATGCAAATTTAAGATTTATACAATTTTCTCATAAATGTCATTGTCAGAACTGAACCAAATTAAAATGGGACCACACAGGAAGCACCAGCTTTCAAATAAAAAAAATAATTATGAAAATCGGTTGACCCAGTTGAAAGTTATGAGGTAACAAACATAAAAAAATACAGTCGAATTGAGAACCTCCTCCATTTCAAATTTTGAAGTCGGTTAAAAAAGCAGAAGGCGTATATTGAGAAATAAATAGTCACAATAAATCGCTACAAAACCAGTTGAAAATCTGTCGTTAATCGCACTTGACTTGAGAACGCACGGATCGCAGAAATAATACTCAATCTGTTATGCCTGCACTTCGCTATTTATATTGCCCGACTGACTATCTAGAATCTTCTTGAAATATAAATAAATTGATAAATTATTTATAACAAATAAATCGTAAATATATCACGTTTGAATAAACAAATAAGATTGTCTCTGGGAAATTCAACCCAAAAAAATAAATCCATTTAAAAAGAACGTAAACCTATATCAAAATCGTCGACAGAGGTGAAGGCGGCGCGCGCGCAGGACGGAGTAAAATGATATGCAATTCTCGAATATTTTTCTTACGAGAATTATTCAGCGTTTCTATTTTTAGTTTGCGAACTCAGTTCGGAACAATATTTAATACCTTTTTAAGACAAGCTTAGACCACACAAAAAATCACATAATAAAATTCATCGTTTGCGATTTAACGTTTTCCTAATGCAATAATTATCCTCAACGTCCAAGACCACATGATAAAAGTAGAACAAGGAAAATCCAATGCTGGATATACATAATTTTAATTAAATAAGTAATGCCCCATAGAAAACTGAGTAGAAATTTCTTTAGGTATTTACAATTTTTGTTACAATATTCCGTTGCGTACGGTACTACAAACATTGATGAATTTAATATCCTAATTTATGTATTGTCAGATTGGACTTTGAAAATCCCACATTCAACTTCAACAAATTATTGAGATAGCAAGTCTTTGGCGTTTCATTTAAGAGCATTGAGAGAAAAGCGTTTGAATTGCATTTAGAAATGTCAGTCCGTTTCGAGGTGTTATAATAATACGAGTACAACGCCCGAAATTTGCCGCTGTGAAGTTAGTCACGAAAGCGTGATTTGCGTTATTATGCGTGAAAATGGCATAAAATTGGCACGCGGGGGAGAAGAAGGAAGGGTCGGGGAGTGTTGAATCTGCGGAATTTAGAGCGGTGGTGTTTCGCGCGTTGTACTGTACCTAAACACGGAATATGACGCATTAGCGGGAAAAAACAACTAGTGATTACAGATGCGGTTCACTGATGATTCACGTGCTCGTATTGTGCCCGAGCTCAACAAAAACGAATTATAAATGATCGCCTTTAAAGAGCGTTATTGAATTTTTGTGCTACTTGGCAGTGGAAAGTTTACGTTTAGTTTGTCATTTCACGATAAAATTGCTATAAAACAAAATTAATTTCTACAATTTTACAAAATTAATTTTATTCGTATGACCAGAATATTATTATATTCAATAATGAATGTCATCTATACATATAATAAACTATAGGGACGTCATGTGTGTATAAAAATTATTATAGGCAATGTAGAGTGTAACAGGATATAAGACTATTTGAAAAAAATATTTTGTCTCTTTGTCTGTCTGGTTAAGCACGCTAATCTCCAAAAATACTATATAAATTTTCTACTACGAAACTATGCCTTTTTTAAAGTTAATGTTTTCTTAAAAATATTCGAATTTTTGGAAGTTTTAAGTTTCCATTTTAATTCATCCTCATCAAGTTAAAAAAACGTTCTTCTGTATATGGGTTTACATCACAGTCCATACTCTAATTGCAAGTTAAAAAAATACTATTTCATATGATATAACTACAAATTATCAATTTTCGGATATTTTCCTTTATTTATGCTGTGAGACATTTGTCTCTTGCCTTTCATGATTGTAGGTTAATGGGAAGTAACCTATAGGTTTTGATTTACTGGCAAATTTCAAAATATAAGACTTAAATGGTCGTATTTTGACCATATTTTTGATTATGTTGATTTCAAAGTTTAATTTTTTACAGCTTCGAGGAACCACAACATAAGTATTTGATATTAATTTCAACTTGATAGTGAAGAGTCGGCATGAGGGTTCCGTTTTGATCTATTAAGTATGGAACCCAAAATAATAAGTCTTTATTTTGCATCAAATGATGCAGTAAACATATACCGGGTTTTTTCCCAAAGTGTTTTATTATGTGAATAATGATTTTATAATAAGGATAATAAAACTTGAATAAAATTAAGTAAGAAAACACACCGTGTCATCATTGATGTATTATAAAAACTTAGCTGCAGCACCAAAATGGGCCAACTCCACGGGAGACATATTACACTTTCATAAAATACAGGCGCGAAGTAGCAACTTCTGCGCGTCTAGTGAGTGAGAGCTCCGATGGACGATTCCCTCCCCCCCACCATCGGTCAGATCATCCCCATTAGATATGATATCCTATTATTAGGTATATCTATATAGATTAGATATCCTATTACCTCCCACGAGGTAGGCAATGCACTGGTGACTCCTTGCAAGTGACCATGAGCGGCGGCAACCGATTATTTTCTGCTGACTCGCCTGCTCGTTTGCCCCTCGAATGTGGAATAAAAATTCTACAATATAATCCGATACTATAACGGCTTTTTGAGAAAACCATTTTGAGAAATGAAGTATACAAACAAAATACACAATCAAAATCGGTTTTGAATATATATAAGGTATTGTACTTAATAAAATTAATATGCAATTAGGTTTTTGAAAAAAAATTTTTTTTTTGAAAAATGGAAAGATCATATATAAGTTTTATAACAAAACAATTTTAATTTTTTTTTTTCTGCAATAATTAAAACGCTATATCAAAATAAAATTAATTTTGAATCCAGTACCGAAGACGCGCCGACAACTCCCGAACAAATCCGAGTGCGTGTGACGTCATAATGTTAGTTGTCACTCGTAGTAGTATACGGAGATAATAAGTGTAGTGCTTTTGAGTTTTGATTTATTTTATTCTGTCATTGTTAAATACTCAAAATATATAAAATGTCAAATCTCAAAAGTTACCGCTCTTGTTTTGTACCATTATGTACAAATACTACAAAGACAACCTGAAAAATGTTTTAAATGTTCCTCAAGACGAGAAACGTCGAAAAATGGTTTCAAGCAGTGCTCTGAGATAATCCTAAAACAAAATCGAACTTTTTGTTGTGAAGATCACTTTGATGTAAGTATTTCATATTCATATTGCCATTAGTTACTTATAATAGCTGTAAACGCTGCACTGTTATGGAATTGCTATAACATTATGACGTCACAAGTATGGTGGCCAATCGTGGCGCGTTCACAGTCACGTGATTTTTTAAATTTTATCAATTTTAATCGCTTATAATTAATTGAAAAATTGTTTTTCGTTTTTCTAATAACATATCAATAAAATTAATAATTAAGTTTTAAAATACATAAAAAAAAATAAATATATTTCTTTTTTCAAATTCCCAATTAATTGCTATGGACTCAGAAGTACAAAAAAAGAAGAAGAAGAGGAGCCGATTATTTGTTTATATGTGATATTTAAATTTATTAAGTACGTCGATGCCTAAGCATTAACTACTTAAATAGTTTTATATAGTTTAAATATTCATTGACAGAATTATAGATTATTTTAAATGAGCTGGGCTATATTGCATTTTTAAATTGATTACTATGTTGTTGATGTTATTATTTGTTTAGAAATTTTATTATTAAATATATTCAACTGCCTTGGCAGCTAATCCTTGGCAGGCTAGGCATTATTAGCCAGCCCCGGATCTAGAGGGGGGCAAACCGGGACACCCGCCTCGGGTGGCAGTATCAGGGAGTGCCGAAATCATAATCATACTATTATGGTTGGTTGAAAAGAAGACTTGCTTCACAAAGCGCCTAGCATCCAACGCACGTTGTTCTATCAATTATTCATTTGCTTTTAAAACGCCCTGTCGGTTTTGAACACTTTTAAAGCGTTCATTCCGAAATGCGCTGCGAGCAACTGCAGTGTAGCAGATTGTTGACGACATCTAACAATGGCGGGGATTTTAATTTAAGTCATTAAATTAACAAAAAAATATTTGAAACATATTTTTGATAATTTTTTTCCAAGAATTTTTTGAACAGTTTTTCAAAAATAAAAAAAATACATTATTAGGAGAAATATAAGAAAATTTTATATAATTATCTAAAGTAGTAATTATTTAAGATTAAAGCTTTACCTATTCACTTTGAGAGTACAAAAATTAATAACATTAATATTGACCGCTTAAAAAATACTTCTTTCGATATTGTTGTATTTTTTTCATGCTTATGTTCATGTTTAGCATGAAAAATGAAATGATTTAAATAAAAATCAATATTACTAATAATCAATTTTATTACAATATTTTCTTAAAAAAGAAATTTTAATTTTTTACCTTATATTCTTCAAAATTTTTTTTTTAAGTTTCGGTGTAGAACAAATTAAAAAAAAATTACGAGTCCCGATTCTATGTGAAAACCCAAAATTTTTTTCAAGAAATTTTCTAAAGAATTGTTTTCAACCAAAAATTTATTAAAAAGAATTTTTTTCCAAGAACATATTTGAAAAAAAATTTGGGAATGAAAATTTTCTTTCAAATATTTTTTTTGAGAAAAACAATTTGTTGAAAAATATTTTGACACAAAATGAAAAAATATTTACTAATGGGCAATAAGGAGTGTAAATTTATTAAAGGGTTCTTAAATGTCCTGACTCACAAGACCTGCCATCCATTATATATTTGTTGGTTTCTTTTAACAATTTATCTCACACGCTAGAGAAAGGGGGCGCCACTATTAAGTTTCTGTCCCTATTCGAAAGAATCGTTGATCCAGGGCTGTTGTTAGCATGTATTTGCCTCAGTATTTATATTACGACAGTCACACATGTTAAAGAAATTATTAATGTTTTGACGTATGAAAATAAAATTTTCGTAAATATCGTAAATGATGTATACTACTATATTTATTTACAGATTTATTTTTTATAAAACAATGATAGCTTTTATTTTTTTAAATCAGCTTCTACACTATTTCTTGATTTAAGTTTATAAGTAGCTCGATTCGCTCTTTTTTTATAAAATATATATTGTATAAATGTTAGTAGCAAAAATATGCTGATGATGATTAGAAATATGCTGAGAAGTGACTTCATTGCATTTTTAAACTTCCGCATACATTAAAATATGATTTCAAAATAAAACCTTAAAATTTATAGTGGATTTTTCTTTCGTGAAATGGACTTACTATATATTATCACTTCATTGGTGACGACCTTTTCAAAAAAAATCACTAAATGCAGTCAACCCTAACATCGGTAATAATTGATGGAGTACATTTTGCCATCCGATTTAAAAACAAGACTTTTGTTTGTTAAATCTCATTAAATTCTCATTCAAATATCATTCCTGGAACAAATTCCTTAAACGGAATTCCAATAATAAATGACGTGAATAACAGAATTAGCCATTCTTAACGATGGACACAGATTTCTCACGTCATAGTCGTAACACATCAACTCCTTCAAATATTCTCTGTTGCTTATATTATATCAGCGATCGGACATGTAGTTATGTGATAAAAGCTAAAATAGATTTTGTAGACAATGAAGATAGAAACAATAGAGGGAAATACCAATTTTGGTGTTGGGACAATCATATCAACTTAAACAGAAACCGCGTACCACTAACCAAACTGACACGTAGTGCATATTTTAACTGCGACTCATCGATACTGATACAGTGACTTACCTTGACCTTGGATATATGACTAGGAAAACGGCAACGTGGCTTCAGTGGTTCATTTTAGGGTACCGTAACCAAAGTCACCTTTTCGTATCTCAACGTCTTACAATTCTTGCAATTTTTTTCAACGATTTCGGTGAAACGTATAAGCATGTGTTTCACGTCGACCGCCATGTAATTATGTAAAGCAATTAGAATGAAAAATTATCAGCTTTATGTATAAAATCGAAGGATTTTTTCCGTGTTTTTATTTCTTTGTGAAGACGTCATTAAATGAGTATTGACAAATTCATTAAAAGAAGTAACTTTTTCCTCATATGTTTTTCATATCAATATGCAGATTATTTAAATATCTTCAGTATCTACAATTATCAATAGCAACAGCCAAACCGACGGTCCATATGGGCAAGCGTGTGAATTTTAGTACGATAGGTGTGTCGATATTGTTTGAGATTAAATACTTCAAGTTCACAAACAGCAATATGATAACTCTTCGATTTAAACTTAGCGCAACTGCAAATCTCGCGTCATTTCGTGCATAGATACAGAACCTCGAAGACGGCAGTCCGATTTCCATCTTGACCAGGATTTTTTTTTTTTTTCACTTCGCCCGCGTTCATGACGCGAGGGCTACGTAGCTCTGACGTTGGAATCCGAGTCGGTAATTTGGGCACGTGGACAAAGGCCATCGTTCTTGAATCCGCAATGAAGTAATAAATCGAAGCATGCGCACTGCGCAAGCGTTTTGTTTAGGGTCGTTATTCGAATGGTAGTTGCGAGTGTTGTATACAAAGCCTATGCAGATGTATCGATTTCGCACGATTTCAATTCCTATGCCACGTTCCGTTTCTTTTATTAGATCGTACATTACATATTTACGTGATATATGTGAATGTTCAATGCGTAATATTGAAAATGACCGGTATTGGATCTATTACTAAATGCAAAATATTAGTGTATTGCAATTCAGTAAATAATTTGGTGCTAGTGGTTTAGTGGTTATTTTGTTTTCGAATCGGAAGATAGCAGGTTCGATATTGTCAACGAGTGAATTGACCAATGACTTTTAGTCAAATTAGTCTGTTTGTTCCTCTCTTCAGAGATAGAATTAAGCCAATAATTCCGAATGTTGTCATCGCCAATTATCGCATTAATGATAACGGTTGTTATCCACTCTCAACCTGCTAACGTGTAGAGTTTAAGGTCCGAGCTTTTCAATAAAATATACCGAAGGGCTCGAACCTTGGCTACATGTCGGCAGTGGTTCAGTAACCATTAACCACTGCGGAGGGTTATTATAACCTGACACACACAAGGCTATTGACACAGGACAATGGAAATTATAATTTCACGATTAAATTGTATGGATAACGATTTTAATACCTTTGCATTATTTAAGGAACGATTCAAGACCTGAACGAAATAAACAATGTCTTTATTTGAATTTGACTTTGTAAAATGAATGATCAATCATTTTCATTGGATCAGAATTGCGTAGTAACTACACCGAAAGACAATGTAAATCTCGGCAACAGCGGTAGACGTATTAATTATAGCCAATACGGAAGTATTGTTTTGGTCCGATTTTAATTCAAACCATGTCTTAAATTAACATAGTAGTTTCATAAGATATTACTGAGTGTTAATAAATTTTAATAAAAAAAAAAAATGTTAAAATTGCCAAAACTTTTATAACTCAGGAACGTATTGCTTCAAGAAATCTTAAATATGTTAAATACACGTTACGAAATGTATACGCTTGCTGCCCCGGAACACCACGAAGAACAATTTCCACACGTATAACGTCATTCAATGTGTCGTTCGTTCCGTTTCTCTGTCGTACAACTTTTTCTTATACATCGAGTCAACTGCGCCGGAATGGTGTTAGCTGCGGGCGTAAGTTGATGCCTGCAGAGTCGTTACTTGTTCCCTGGACTGTCGCTATTTGCACCTATATTTTCGTTATTGCTACTGCCATCGATATTGACTTAATACCGACACTCTTAATAGGCAGCGACTGTGCTGAGTCGACCAGCTTAGTGAATAGGGGCTATCCATAAATTACGTCACACAAATTTCATGATTTTATAGCCTCCCCCTCTACTTGTCGCAGATGGTCACATTTATATGACTCCCCTATTCTGATGCGACGTCACATATACGAATTTTAATTTAGAAATAATTAAATTGAAATAGCATTTCCAAAATTATTTATATATTTATAGTTGCCTAAATTTTTATCAATTTATAAATAAATCGAACATTTTAGATTTACAAAGCGCGACGCCGTGGTTAAAACGATAGTTTTTTGTTGCAATTAAAGTTGAGAGTTTTAATATTTCAGTTTTATATATATGACGTAACAAAACCTATGAAAAGACTTAGTTTTAAAATTATGATACTTAACGCAATTTTAAGGAAATACGGCTATTATGAGGCAAACAGATCGAAGGAAGAAATTTGATAGAGTAAATAATGAAGAATTGTATCATTGAATTTTTATTCAATGACTTAAAAAAATCACGGAGTGAAAATTCAGTAATATTTAATATTATGTATACAACAAAATATTTATCCAAAACTGTCTTCTACAAGTGTTTGTCTCCCGGCCGACCTCCGAATGTACTGGTTCGGTAATTTATAAAGGGCGAAAATTTAATTTACGACGATTTCGTACATTATGCGAATATTTTATACTGTACTTGTATTAGTATTCTGGTCGACGAAACGCGTCGCTTAGTTTGGAGGCGTAGCCAGTGTGTTACCAATTTATGCACGCGTCGGCCATACATCACCCGACCTATCGTTACACTTGCTAATAACGTTATTGATTGTTACGATGTAATAATAAACATGTTACGAGTGATTTATCACATTATTTGCGATAATAATAATTAATTGCGATAGTTCATTATTCCCCAATAATGGCTTCCAGTTTTTGACGCGTGTAGACAACATGGTGTAAATTCATATTTTAAAGACTATATAGATATAGCTTATCCAAGACCATGCCGTACAATTTACTATTGTAGATGATTTAAATACCTTTAAATACTTTATCAAAGTTGAAAATATTCGATACTATTCAATGTCATTCAATTATTAAAAGTCAAAATAAAAACCATACAAATGAATATCTGTCTTCTAACCTAGCACTCATCTCGATAAAAATCTAAAGCGGTTTCACGTATACATAATAACTTCTTCATTTCTATGACCTTTAAATGAGTATTCGGTACTATCGAAGCAGACACCAAAGCTGATTTCTCAAGCCTGTTTATTAGTGATGACGTCCCGTCTCGTTTGTTCCCAATTGATGTGTTTAAATTGGGATCAATCGATGTTTTATTATGTCTACGTATTTTTAGTATTCAGCATAAATTTATTAATTATTTTATTGTTGTTCTAATTCTTAATGTTATTGGGCCGTTAAGGAAAAAGGGACAGACGAATAAATTATTTTAAATACAGTAATCATAAATGTTGTTTTCCTAGTTCATTAATAAAAATATGAAAATTGTTGACCCCTGGATGCCATCCTTAAAACTTACCGTTGTGATATTTATTGATGTGTCTTTGAACTCCTTGAGTTATAAATATTGTCTATCAGTTTTTAAGCTTTTCGAGTTCAAAAATTTGAAATACTTTTGATCCTACAGGCAATCACTAAAACTTTTTACTACTTTCGATCTAAAAGCGTTCGAAATAAAATAGCTGTAAATTATGGAGCTCATCACGCTAAGAACATCGAATTCAGTGTTTTTTAAGTTCTACGAGCTCAAAAATATGGTCATAATACGTTTTGACCTCTTCGAATTCAAAAATCTATGACTATTAAAAAAAAAGCATTTTTTTCGTTTTGAATAATATATCTTTCGAATGTGTTGTTTGATTTTGATCTGTTTTACGGCATGCCACCCAATATTTAAATAGAAAAAGATGACCGAATACCAAACATCAGTTCATCAAATGTTTCACACGTTATTTTGAAAAATTATTTTTTTTAAATATTTTGTTAACGATACCTCGATCGACGTTGTTTTTTAAGTAGAAGAGTTACTTAGATTTTGAAATTTATCGGTAGAGTAGTTTAAAAAATATTCTGAAAATACACTTTCTGAAAATATTTTCTCAACAATATTTACTGAGAAATCAGCCAATTTTGATACGTTTATCCAAGAAATAAATTTGTCTTATAAGAGGACAACTGAATATATTTTCAAATTTATTGATAGAGCAGTTTACAAAATGTTGTAACAAATCATTTTTATAAAATTTTTCCTCATCGGTATCTCTTGAACCAATCAACAGATTTTCATGCAGCTTACGACAATCGATACAACTGTTTGAAAGATAGAGCTGATTAGATTTATATATCGATCAGTAGTCTATAATTTATTTAGAAACGTGTGGTACTCGGGGACTGCCGCCGTAAAGCTATTACATAGCATTTTTTATCAACTTATGCAATAATAATTATTTATTTAAATATGCAGTATTTTTTTTTCTTTGATATTAATTCAAGTTTTTCATCACTTTCTTCATTAATAAATGCACTTTGTTTATTCATATTTAAAACACTTTATACACAAATTATACGCGTATAGCTATTCACCAGCAACTGCTATTCACTGTTGTACATAGATACACTTATGTGTACATATTTACCTACATGTATACTTACGGGGCACGAGCGGTGAGTGTGGTATTATAAATATATGATAGATACCTATACACCTATATACTTTCTCACAAACAGCTGCTTACGTATTCGTCCGATTTCGGAGCAGCTCGTCTCGATCCGTGCGAGCTTCGTACAGTCGTACCATATACATACACGTTAAGCGAACACTCGGCCGAGCTACATGGTAGGCAGAGTGGGGGGTGTTAGGTTTTATTTTTGTTATGGAATTTCTTGACTCGGTCGCCGCGCTCAAAGTCCGCGATAAAAGCTATGAAATAGCTTTAAAAAAAACAATTTTTCAAAATAAGATTCTTCAAAATGCACCTTGCAAAATTAGTTGAACGTTTCAGGAAGTCTAAATGTAAAAAAAATGCGTTTCGATCGATTTATCTGTTCAAAAGTTATATGAGGTGTACTTACACACACATAGTAACATGTACGCAAACTTATATATTCAAAAAATGGACAAAATAGATTTTTAGGGACCTAAAATGTCAAGATATGAAAAAAATTGGATTTTTCAAATAGGACTGAAATAGTAACTTTCTAATTTATGATAAACTTTTAAATTTCATAGTGCGAAAGTAATAAAGAAGGCAAATTAATTCATGGGTTACAAATTAATTTATGGGTTACAAATTAACTCATGGGTTACAAATTAATATCAAACAAAATCAAGTCTCAAAAATAGTATTTACAAAAGCAATGATGTTTTGTGTGACAATATACGATTTTGAGTCTTGCACGTATTTTGTTTAAATCGAAGATTTATATTAGACTAGCTGTTGCCTGCGACTTCGTTCGCGTGGTGATTATGAAACATAATAACGTTCTGAAAAGACGTGAAAGCTGTTCTTCATTTTTAAATTGCCTTTCATTACTTATGGAAAATCTTTGAAGTCATGTCCTCTTCAAAGCCATAATGTCTATAGAGATATTACTCCCTTTTCATTAATTTTCCGAATTAAAAAATAAAAAAGTCATGTATGTTCACATTTTTTTTTCTGTGACACTATTAAAAATCTAACGGCAAGTAGATACAATTTGTTTAAACCTATTCAGTAGGTACTGCAAAATAAGACAGTGCAAAATGTAAATTTACTCTCTGTCTAGACCTTAGGTTGTAATGTAACATGATAAATTGTGTCCTAAGTTAGACAGTATATGACTGCTAATAAAAAAATAGCTTTTGTCCAATCGGTTCATTTGTCTGGAGAGATGCTCGAACAAACGAATAGGCAAACAGACAAACATTTTAAAAGCATTTTTTTTGGAGTCTGTATTATGTATATATATATATATATATATATATATATATAGAACTTACTTCTTACAAAAAATATTTAATATACATACAGATTTGACTTCCTTACGATTTTATTATTTGAAAAGATTTAAACAGAAGACATAGTTTTTAGACAGACTTTAAAGAATTAATAATCATACATGTTTTATGGGAAAATTAAATAAATTAATAAAAATATTTAATGAACAATATAAAAAATATATAATCGATTACGTACCGATTTATTATCGTCATTAATACAAACTGGCCGTGTGTTCTATTGATCCATGATATATCTGTGCCTCTGATTGACCGTGGTAGGTGATCAATTTGTGTGTGCTATTTGTAATATAGATGGTTCGGAAAGCGGACAAGAATATTAAATATTATTACAGAACATAATTCGTTTACATTAACATTTAGATTCCACACTCAATAATCGTTAATGTTGCAAGTGCATTTTTGAATAAAACAGTGCAACACTGTCTCGTGTCCATGCAATGACGGTAAACACGATAATCATACGTGTCGTCACCTGCACGGTTTCCAATGTTATATCAATAAACTTAAGGAAGATAAATATGAAAGCAAAATAAAGAAGTGAAAAAGTATTTTTATTTTATTTTAAATAGTGCATATACCGCTCTATGCCAGTATACCGATTGTATGCTTTTAGTAATTTGCGCATTTCAGTAAATTAACATAGATTATAGACAGACAGTAAATAACCTATATTTTCTTTTAATAAAATAAAATGCAGTTACAAATTAATAAATGTGTCGTCACATGAGGACGTTTCATTTATAACAATTTCAGAATGTTTATACGATGAGATTATTCATGTATTTATATTTATTTGGTTTAAATTATATAATGAGACACATATCTTTATGACGTCGGTTATTGTTACATAAATATACTTACTTAAACACATTAGTCAAAAAACGCCAGGACAACTATGAGAATAGCAATTGGCTGATTTTCTAGGTGGGTTAAATTTGTGCAGTTAAAGTACTACTATAAAACATATAATACAAAATATGTTTGTCGTTGCCATTGTAAGTGAATATAACCTCAAAACACAAAGTCTTTTATCATTTTTTTTTTTTGGAAGAGTTTATCGGACTTAACTGTGATTTTATTAGGTTGAATGTCAGCAACGTTCTGCAATCTTTGTAAAAACCTTTACAATAATAATTTATAATTGTTGTCTGGAAAACATACGCGCGCCATAGTGAAACGGGAAATGTCACTATTGGTTTTAAGGGCCTATTACACCACCTGTTTTTAAAGTGAAATTTAACAAAACGTCACTATTAAAATTATCGTTGCGTTACACGTCCTTCTATTAACGGTTCTTAACCCCAACAACCGTTAAAAGGAGGACAGGCAAAGCAAATTTTATTTTAAAAGTTACTCTTTGTGTCTATCTATAAGTCAGTGTAAAAGCAGATTGTGGAAGAGGCTCTAAGTTTAATAAAAGGCGGTCGATAGTGAAGTAATACGATAAACGTATTTCGGACTTCGAGATGTAAACAATACTGTTTTATGTAGTAATACCACCCTTAAATCAAACATTACGGGTTTGTCGGTTACTGGTCGCACGACTGAACCGAGAATCTTCACAGTTTGTTCACATTCTTTACACTTCACAATAGTATTGTTTATGGACGAATTAAAACAATTTATTATAATGAATCGATACAGTTCAGTTAAGCATACCTAAGTATGAATAAGCAACGACATAGATTAAAACGAATACATACTCGAGATTACGATGAACATTATTTGCCGAATAATTGATGCCACGCATCAAACATTGATTCTGTTATCAACGGATGATGTCAAATCAATCACAAGCCAATGCCGGCGTCTGTTTTTCCACTGGCGGCCGTGGCCCCGTGGCGATCGCCGCACGAGCGATACGCCGATAATGGACAGTGATCAATACTTCCGGTTGAATCGCAACAGTTTCGTGGTCGCGACTCTATGATGACCGATTGAACATATTTAATTTTGTACGTTGCTAATAGATAAACGTATTTCCTCACAGGTAAAACGAGAAATATCGATTTTGCAAATAAAAGAATTCAATATCGTAGGTAAGTGCGAACGTTATAAAAAATATATATATAGTCAAATCGATGTCGAAAATCGATAGAGTGGGACGATTCAATCTTACGTATACACGCAACACTATTTAGTTTTTACAAAATATTGTATAACAATGCGAGGAGATAAATTAGTCAGACGAAACGCTCCCAATAAGTACATCATCATTACGTAACCAACTTCACGGCGGCTGTTTCGTATGTTGTACTGCAAATAATTGCGGTTTCTTCTATGAAGATAAAATACTCTTCTCTACTATCTATAGCGTAATAGCAGCTGACAGCAATTGGCGTCATAGGCGTGACATTGGTTTAATCAGTACTCACTGGCCAAGTTGTAATATTTCCTGTAATATTGCAAAATTAATAATTGTGATGACATTGTTTAGCGCATATTTATCCATGTTGACAAATAAACTTGTTTGGACTTAGAACGTGACGCGAAATATCTTTAAAATCAGACAGAAATATACTGATGTTAGAATATAAAGAAATGATACGAAAGGGCTATATGGTCTAGTTTTAATAAAGCCCTAATAATTAGTCTTAGAGACGTAAATGCGGTTAGATTACTTAATATAATAAGGGCAAAAGTTGATACGATCTTGAGTTGTGTGCGGGCGGAATGGCATGAATACGTGATGGCGTGATGATTCCTGTTTTTGTATAAAGTACATCGATATCGTTCGATTTAAATAGAAATATGTGTGTATTTTCGTCAATATATCTGTGTAAAAACATAAAAATAGGCCAGTATACATACTGTTAAAATACAATACGTCGGTCTCAGCTCGTGAAAAAAGCCAGTTGATAATTTAAATTAAGAGTATCGTTGGAGAGGTACACAAGTTTATGGATTCTAAACAGGTACCCCAGGGTCTGGTGCTGAGGAGGCGACACTGCGTCGAGAGAGTCCACGAAACTGGCACGTCTTGGTTATCGACGAAAGCGACTAGGTAGCACATACCTTTCATGTCAAAAATACAGCCTCCGCTTTGTTCACCTGATAAGTACTTGTAACGATTTGGTATAGTTCAGAAGTAATCCAATTTTGACCTAGCAATCGATTTATTTCGGTTTCACCGTGTAATGTCTTCGGCCTTCCCGCGACCTTTGGCATACAGAGTTTGGGGTCCTTGTATTCCAATAGCCGTGTTATAATTAACCTTATAAATTATAACGCATTTACATAAAAGCTACGCGTGTGTCATTTGTAGGTACGGTGCGTGCTTAAAAGCAGCGTTTAGCTCGGTAACCATTTGTGGTCATGTTGAATGGTTGTATACCTTCAGTTTCGCATTTATCTTGATGAAATGAATTCAGACTGTTTTTTGGCAGGAAAGTGAAAAGCGATGTTGTGATTTTTCTTATTTTGCTTTAATTGCGTTTTTCAAATGGCAAAGGAGTAGTGACGGTAGAATCTGTTTGTGAACGTGCACAAACGTAGAGAAATGAAATAAAAATGTGGATAATATTTTCTCATTCACATCCAAGAAGACATTTTGTTTCCTTTTTTATTTTACAAAAATAAGAGTTATTCTCTTCTTTAGGCTATAATTAATGAGAATAACCCTGTTGTTGTTTGTGAAATCTGTTAAATATATATTTGAAGACAGTTTTTTTAGTGTTTTCAATTTATTTGAACGTTTATACATATTTTGTAAGATGACTTAAAAAGGTTTACTTGTGGTAATGTTATTAACCTTTTTAGACGACATTTAGTTAACCGTTGAACAAATATTTAGAAATCTCATCCAGTTTTCAATTTTCATTTTAACAGCAATTCATGGTAAAATTGCATTAAGAATGGATCCGACTTTATACATGTGATTTAAATTTTACTGAAATTTTTTTTTCAGAATCTCTATCATCCTCACATTATGTATAAAACATTTTTTTATTTATATCCTATCTAAATCCATGAAATATTAACTAAAAAGCGCGAAAAATCCAAACTTACCGATTTATCAGCGTCGATAACATACTGTGTTGGTTGTATCTGAGATAAAATTAGTTTGAGCTTGTATTTCAGTAGAGATTTTTAACAGATAGCGCCATTTAAGTGTTCTGGTGAGATTAAAAATTTAGAACGATAACTGAAAGTCGTTTTGTCAAAGCACAATCAGACAAATCTACCTAGAATAGATGCATTCATGAGGACATCATATTTTGCATCAAACCCCGATTTTACTTCCGCTGAGGTAAAATGAGTTAAAAAAGCTGCAAATTATTTTTTGTATTAAATTATATATTACAATCCATTATATAAGTTTTCATTAATACACTCAGCTGTACATAAGCAAAAACATAACCTACTCTTTAATTGGTCATTAAAATTGCTCCAAAGCCGTTATTCTACGTTTATATCAATAATTTATTAGTAATTATACGTAATACTATTTACGTTGCCTCAAGTTTGTTACGTTTATTTAAGTAAATATTTTGATTTATGTGAACAATGAGAAAACAGGTAAGAAGTCATAAAAATAGTTCACATCAATATAAACGTGATTTTAAACATTCTTTCTTTCTTCTCATAACTTTACACCATTTATTTCGTATTTTAGCATCTTTTGGAACAGGGAAATGGGTATGTACTACTAGTACTGTTATTGCAAGTTTGGTTCGAGAAAATATTTGCAAATTATTTTGGCTTCTTCCATTCTCTATAAAGTGATTAAAACTGAAAATCTGCGCGAAGTAACTGAAACACTTGTTGTAAACAACATTTGAGACGTGTGACGTCATCCAAAGCATGCGACCATAGCGGCGTATGAACGTCTCAACCTTATTCAAAATTTTAAATAATACTTTCAGAATTACTTCCAAAATTACCAAGACTACATTTTTTTCTCCATTACACAGCTGCACACAATCAATTACGAAAAAAAGTAGACGCTTAGTACCCGATTGATCTTTTTCTTATTCGTGTGAACGACGACTCCTGCAACAAGTTGGGCGGGGAGCGGCAGCGAGGTGCTTCCGTCCTCTGTGCCCTTCTCCACAAACGGCACTCGCCATAAAGAAAAATTCATTCGCGCATGAACTTTGCCACTCGTTAAATTTTTGCCGCGATAACGTGAATTACACCGGGTCCGGGTCCTGCTTCTACTTAACTACCGTGCTCCGTCACTGCGTATGTGCCCTGCTTCGAGAAACACTGGAAAATTTGTGGCGTTTTCTATTTATTTTACTATAGCTTTTGTTCCCGGCTACATCCGCGTGGGTATAGAATAAACTCCATCGCATTTTTATAAAGATCGATCACGCTGAAAACTTCGAACTTAGTCCCGAACTCGATTTCGAACTTAGTCTTAAGCTAGGTCTCCATTCCGGCCCGCTTACGAACCGGATCTCAATTATGTTAATACCAACTCAGTCGACCATCAAGGTAGTTTCAGGACTTTGAATAAAGAGCAATATCCGTTTGGAATTATCTAGAACTAGATGAAAGTACACGAAGACCTGTGGTTTACTGAAGTGGTCTTATCCATATGAGATGCGAAGTTTTATCCGCATTCGTGTCGACTGCAGGTCTTCATGAGTTTGACTACGGTGTATTCGATTTGGAGTGTCTAGGAATCTATAGTTACATAACTTTGACGCCGACGGTCGGTAGCAGTCAAAAGTAGGTAAACACTTTGTTGGGTTCAAAAGAGCCAAGAGTTGCCGATTTTTTATTATACCTCTTTTGTCTAGTTCAACGGTCGCTACCAGATATTAAAACGAAATATTCACACATGTTCTTAGATATTTTCTGTCGATTGTTGTTGGAGATCATTTGATTTTTTTCGTTAATGTTTGAATAAATAATGTGAATTACATTATAATACAATACAGAAACAAAGTATTTGGTATTTTTCCAATGTGGGACCGGCATTGAATCGTTCGGGGTACGCATATAGCTGAAGAGGTAACTGGACAGAGGTACTAATGAAGAAACAGAAAAAAAATAACTTTTTAAAATATAAAATTGGTTTCAATCAAAGATAAATCCGTTCATGGTGTCAAAATACATAATACTTTAAATGTCACTGAGCTATGATAAACTTTTAGGTGTGCCTACTTGCTTGGTAACAAAAGCAATTGGATTGCGAGGATATTTATCTATTTATATTTTTTCATGGAACATGACGCAAATAGGTAACTAACGTCGCGCCAACTTATAAATAAGCAAAGTAGCTAAGTTACTTACTCATGCGACGTTAGTAACCATGTGGTAATTAATGCTCATTAAAATATTTTCAATTTTTTATTTATTTTTTAAACTTGTAATAATGAAGTGGTGAATATGTTTTTTAAGTTTGAAAAACATACCGAATTTTAATTTTGCTCGTCACCTATTGTAATATAATCGTATATATATATATATATATATATATACAATATTATTTAGTACAATTGTAATGATAAACTATACGATGATTATCCAAACATTACACACATCGAAATAATTATTTTGTTCAATTCTTCTTTCAGACACAAAATATAGGCTACTTTATTTCACATCATTATGCTTTCAAACGTGACCATTGCTATTAAATTCCGAGACGATAGAGTCGACATTTATTTACATTTTCTCAATGTATTAGATCCCCTTTCGTGAGAACAACGTCTTGTAACCAGTTCTAGTAATTTATTTTACAAAAAAAAAACGCATCGATATTTTATAATAAAACAATTAGCATTATCATAATATAGCACAGTTTTCGGAATGGTATGATGTACGTCATTTTGTCTAAATTATAAAGTAGTTATATATAAATATTATCCCCTTACGTAATGCACATTTTTCGCGTCTATCGTTAACGTTGGTCTCGTTAATAAGCGTTGAGGAGTTGATTGTACATAACGGATTTCGGCGGGCATTTGTTAATTTTTAGCAATGCGTGAAATGTTGCGAGCGGTCGGTCACAGCTCGGCAGCGGCGGCGATGACGGGCTGTTGAAATACAACAATGCACATTTAATATCGGCCCTCGGAATAATAATAATAATTTTTTCGGACATATATACACAGCACCGTCTGGCCCCAAACTAAGCAACGAGGCTTGTATTATGGGTACCAGACAGTTGATATACTACATACATACTTTTTTTTTTGTAAATATATTCGTATAATACACAGAAACACCCAGACTCAACACAAACATTAATTTTTAATCAAATAAATAAATGTTTGTCTTGTGCGGGAAAGAACCCACAACCCAGCGCGACAGGTAGGGTCACTATCACTGCGCCAATCAGGCAGTCGATCGAACACAATGAAAGAGATTGACCATTATAAAAGCGGTAACACCAGATTAGAATTAAAATCGTCCGGCGGTGGTGGACATTCGCCATTATTTTCACGTTTGACGTTAAAAATCGAGTTAAAAAACATTTCAGTTATACAACTTGTATTATTGTGTTCATTGTGAAAACTTTACGATATTAATTTTTAGAGAGTGAAATAAAAATAACACAGAAATAATAATATTGAATGGGTGTAAAATTAAGTTTTAATGAGGTTTGATCTTTCAAATGCTTTGTGATTTCGGAAAGTAGATTTTAAATCGTATCATATTAATTTTCCCTGTGGGAAAACGTGCTAAAAGATCTGGAACAGTTAAGGGTATTCATGTAGGCGAGTGTCCAAGCCGACGGAGCCGCATATGAACTATAGATAACCCTTTATGACATTAGGATTGGTTAGTGTTTATTCAAAGGTTGCGAGAGAAACGAGAAGGCTAAACTGGAGTTTATCGTAATATTTTGGTGGTGAAATGTTTGTGGCTTACACAATATATAACCTACCTACACACACAGGCAGGTGTTATTTTGCATAAAACTATTTCGTGTGTCGTTGCACCCGGAATGAATAATATTTTGGGTTGTATTCTTTTTACTATTGAAGTTTGTAATATAAAATGATTTTTACCTATTTTGAGCATAAAAAGCGACTGTGGGGCAAAAAATTCTACCAGAAAATAACGACAAAGAGAAAATAATATTTTTCTTCTAAATCACTTTTAGGTAAGCGTTATTGCAGACAGGCACGTAACATCTGCCAATATATATGTGTATTATGTGTCTGTACGTCGATAGTTTTTTACCAGATGTACATATAATTAAAATGTTCTGTCGTTGTTAGGTGGCTGTTGTTTAACTTGTAACAAGCGGAGTCGATATTGTGTTATAAAAAAAAAATGAAATAAATAAATTTTAACGCTGTATAAGAATCATCTGTACCGTGTTTCCAAGAAAATGATACTGCCTTTTTTTTGGTTTACTATTTTTAAAGTAAAACTTCTTTAGGCGCGACTTGAGAGTTACCGGAAAACTTTATTGGACGGAAGTAACTCTATTTCCATTGTGCGCAGTCTCCACATTCATAATTCGAACTTTGAATACTTCGAATATTCAAATTCGAAATGGTCTATACTCGAAAACGGCAATATCAAAATAAGCCCTTAATAAATCTATTAAAATTATTTTTTTAATAACTACCTGCACCAGCGGCTTCGCTCGGATGGACATAGAGTAAATTTTCTCATAGTATTTAAGTTCCCATCGTTGTCATTAAATAGAGGCTTTTCAACGATGGTCATAAAAGTCAGTAGGTAATGAGCACCTCCGACGGAGTTGCTCATCACCGACGTCACGTTAAACTATCATAGAATCATCATTCTGCCATCCATCGATGACATAAAATCATTCCACCGGCTCTTAGTGACTTAAACAGCGCTCTCAACGGGAATAGACAGTTGACCTATCCCTTCCTGTTGAATTTGTGTATCCACACTTTTAAGTACTACAGTAAAACAGTTGCTTCATATCCAAAAAAAACCAGTCATTCAGTCAAAGTTGTCGGTCTATCAATGTCAGACTAAACATTGCTT
Source organism: Eumeta japonica (assembly GCA_005406025.1). Classification (NCBI taxonomy): domain Eukaryota; kingdom Metazoa; phylum Arthropoda; class Insecta; order Lepidoptera; family Psychidae; genus Eumeta; species Eumeta japonica. The sequence continues at coordinate 35,103 of BGZK01002040.1, forward strand.
GTTTATACTATTTCGTTATCGTTAGTTTCTTGAATAATTTAATAGTGAGCGAGCTAGTCGTCAATAAAAATAAAATACACAGTGATCAGCCCATCTTGCACGAGCGTCAATGATAACTTTTTTGTGGCTGATTTTTCTTCTTCAAACTTCTTCAAAGCTAGAAGGATTTATCAATTTGAAAATTGCTTTCGGTTTGACAAAGTCATACATGTACATTTTTTTTTATTTGAAGTGCATGCGGTTAACCCCAATTAAATGTTCATTAAACGTGAAAGAAAAGCCTATTTGTTCAAAATATTTTTTTTTCTTTTGATTTCAAAGAAATAATGAGTAACTTTGTTTTAAAATGTTTTTATCCGAGTTCCTAATAAATGATATCCTAACTAATATTACAGATTTTCATTTCCATATATAAATTTGATTCCAAAATTTTCTTAACGTATTTTTCATAAGCCTCTATTATATTATATTTATTGTAGTTAGTTTGCCAAGTCGCCGGAGCCAGAAATCTAATCGAATATTTTCTAATTAAAGGTAATGTTTATAAACACATGTGGACCAATGCTCGTAAATAATAAACTAGCTGTGGTCGCAGCTCCGCTCGCGGGGACAACCCATATTGTTGTTTAAATTTTCATGTACATAAAGTAGAATTTTACTTCGGTATGTTAATTATGAGATAAATAATAATGAAACAAATATTTTCAATTAAAACATACTTCAGATGCCTCAGGTATTCGGTGATTCTTTCTTACTTTACTTGAAAACATATATTTTATTTATATCAAGTCGATCGTCCACCGTCTAGATGTTAAAGACTAAAATGATTGTGAGTCATTCTTAGTAAAAAGACATTATATTATCACGGACTTTTTCTAGATTTTTTGAAGATTCACAGTCATGTAGTACATTAATTTTATATATTTCTTATGATTTCATCATTTAAATGCATATAAAGCATTTTTTTCCCGAAAACATTCACCATTATTGTCACTGCTTTTGTACGTGATTTTATAAATAGTAAATCTTGGCCAGATAATATAGCTATGAATTATTTTTTTTTAATTAATGTAAATAAAAAAAATGATAATCAGATAAGTGTTTCTCGCGTAAAAGATATGAACGGATAGCTAGACAGAGGGACGTTGAGTTTAATAGAATGTAATAAAGAAGATAGAAATAAAATATAAATTTAAATAACTTAAAGAAAACCTCATTTACCACGCACCAATAAAGCAGCACACGAAATAAAACGACGTTTTGGATTACCATGAATTTTAAATTTAAAAATTAGGGTATGTTTTAATTTGAGCTTGATTTGTTATTAATGAAGTTTATTTTTTTTGTACGTTTTTGTAATGTAGTGTGCAAGTTAGTAAGTTACTGAGACATTCAAGGTATGTCACATGCCAGACAGTATACAATTTAGAGTTTAATACAGCACTTATTTAATTTGTTTGTTAGCACTGGTGATTGCTCTAATCATTTAGGTCCACATGTGTCAATTCACAGAGCCAATTCCTTGACATGAATGTGAGAATTTTGAGTTAATATTTGTTTCGCACTTTTGAACGATTATTTGTGTATTCTTGCAATAAACGGTAAACATTGCCAAGATGCGTCATCGATGACGTGGGAAGTAAGGTCAAATAACTGTACATTTTAAACATTACAGTTATCTCTACTCTATTAACATGTTTATTTGATTCAATCCCAGATTTTGCCTGCTAGTTGCAACTAACTAGCATAACTACATACATAACAATATACGTAGTTGTAAATAAATTAAAAAACAATTAATAAAGATGCCAGTTGTTAATATTAAATTTTATTTTCTTTTGGGTTAATATAACACAATATTTTAAAATGAACAAAACACCTTGAAGTAACAACATATGAAGTATTTTCAGTTTACTGATTTATTATGTATACAACGCCCCTTGCACTAGTATGCTTCAAGTAAAAGTAGAAACAGCCGATGTTTTTAAGTAGTAATTCATAAATATGACTATAAATCATTTTTTTTTCTAACAGAAAGTTAATATAATCAAGGAGAAAAAACTTATGTATAAACTTATTGTAACAGGTACTTACGTTTTACTACAAATAGAATACTATATAAGCGCACCCTGAATGACTATAAAAACTATCAGTTTTAAATCAGCTGGCGTCCCGGCATATTTGCGTCAGTGTTGCCATCTGTGAGTTTAAAAAAGTGCTGAATGCTGCGCGCCATAATTTGAATATATCTCCGAAAAGCAGAATTTTCTGACTACGTGATAAAGCCTTAAACCCCGTCCTGTGACCAAGCGTCACGTAATATGGATATATTATCTAAAGTATATATACATAAACATTTTCAAACAACACATATTTTTTTCATTTTTACATCACTATTTCAAAGTGTATTAATGTGTATAAACATTAAACGGGCTTAAGAACGAGCATGTTGTTAGATTAAAAAATACGGATTTAGTATCAAAATGGACGACATTTCAATTACAAGATATATTACTGTAATAGTATAAGACAACGCAACTACGTCAATTTGCTTGATTTATGTTTTGGCTACGCCGAATTTGTTATTTTGTTATATTGTTGATAGTTGTCATATTAAACCTTCGGACAACAAAGCAAAAAAAAAATTACAATCTATTATCTTTAAACAATGACAACATATATTATAGTTTGTTTATTTAGTATTGTTAACAATTCTTTTGATATTTTTGTAATAATAATTTCGATACTTAATGGCAATACGTTTACCTATACATACGATGCTGTTAAATTGAAAAAAAAATTAAAAAAAATGAAATTAACAGTAATTTCATTTGTTTGAAATTTTAAGAAAAACTATTACATTTCCTAAATATAGGACAGTAGAAATAAAAAAAAATATCAGAATACCCTCTTTATCTAAGATTATTTAGTCTTATGATTTGCAGTAAGAAACGTGTCAGCTTTATTAGAAAAAATAAAAAGACAGTTATTTTAACAGTTTTTACCTTATATTTTACCTTATAAGTGTGTAATAAAAGTGCGTTGCAGACATGGCAAATGACAGGTATGTATAAAAAGTTATATTTTACTCGTGAGTTGTTTTTTTCTGTGTTAATATCTAGTTGATAACCTTAACTTTTGTACTAAATAAATATTCTAGCAAAATAATATAAATAAATTACGTATAACTTGTTACAAATACTAGCGTACTATATATAGGACAGTAGGATAATATACATGATTTTAGTACAATAATACAACTTTTTCTTTACAGACCGTTAGCTGCGCATGAAATTTTAGATGCTTTAGAAAATGTTTCTGATAATGAAGAAGATTATAGAGAACGACTGATATGTATTCTACCTCCTGTTGATCCTGACTGTCTCACTGACGAAGATTCGGGTGAAGAAGATAATGTAACTTTGAATAATTTGCCACGAAACATTCTGCTTCAACCGGCTGAAGTAATGATTCAAGGGCAGATTATGGTGAGTGATACAGAAGAAGAACCTTCTGATTCTACAGGTCGAACTAAACGTAGGCGTACCTACGCATGGAGAAAACGGGACTTGGCAAAAAATCCCGTGAATTGGCCAGATGTTCAAGGCGCTTGCCAAGATAAGCGCCCAATTGAGTGGTTTGAAAACTTCTTAGATGAAGATGTTATTTCGTTGTTGGTGTCAGAGAGCAATAAATATGCTGTCAAAAAGAATTTGCCTGGAGACATAACCACTGAAGATATGAAATGTTTCATCGGCATATTGTTGGTTAGTGGTTATTCATGGCTCCCCGTAGAAGAATGTATTGGGAAAACTCCTGATACAAAAATGAATTGATCAGCTCGGCTATGACTAGGGATAGATTTGACTTTATTTTTCGCCACCTTCATGTCAATGATAATCTGGATTTGCAAGACAAATACACAAAAGTACGCCCCCTAGTTACACTTCTAAATAAAAAGTTCTTAGAGTTTTCTCCTCTTGAAGAGCATTACAGTGTAGATGAGGCCATGATCCCCTACTATGGTAGACATGGCTGCAAACAGCACATAAAAGGTAAACCTATTAGGTACGGGTTCAAAGCTTGGGTTGGTGCTACACGGTTAGGGTATGTTTTATGGATGGAACCATACCAAGGTGCTACAACTATGTGCAATCCAATATATAAAGAATTGGGGCTGGGTGCAAGCGTTGTTCTCACTTTTTGCGATGTGCTGATTTCACGTGGCTTCGACCTTCCTTACCACGTAGTTTTTGATAATTTTTTTACTGGGACGCCCTTGCTGAAAGAGATAACAAAGAAAGGCCTTCGTTGCACTGGGACAGTTCGAGAAAACAGGACATCTAGTTGTCCTCTGATTACATCGAAGTTACTGAAAAAAAAGGAACGTGGTGCTGTCGATTACAGAACGACACATGACAACACGTTCATTATTGCTAAATGGCATGACAATAATATATTCAGTATTGCTTCTAATGCTGTAGGAATAAATCCTAAACAATCTGCCAAACGCTTCTCACAAAGTGAAAAGAGAAACATTGTCATAGAAGAACCACATATGGTGTCCATCTATAACAAATATATGGAAGGAGTGGATCGGTCTGATGAAAATATTTCACATTACCGAATTGGTATACGAGGTAAGAAATGGTATATGCCGTTGCTCACACACATGATCGATCTTGCCGAACATAATGCATGGCAGTTATATAAAATAAATCATGGAAAACTGGATCATCTTGGCTTTCGCAGAAGGGTAGCAATTGCTTTGATTGAATCAAACAGAAAAAATGCCAAAGAGGGCCTAGCCGACCCTCCCATCATGAACATGCTGATAGTCGTAAAGACCAAATGAATCATCTGGTTATTCCTCAATCGAAGCAAACACACTGTCGTCAATGTCACAAAAATGTTTGACACGTTGCAAGAAATGTGATGTTGAGTGTGTGTCAAGTGTTTTGAAACATATCATTCATAAATAGTGTTAATCTAGTAAATTACATATAACAATGGGTAATATAATCAATAGTTATCTAATAAACTACACTTTTTGATTACATTCTGTTTTGTCATAAATGGTCTTTTATTTCCTCTTATTATCCTACTGTCCTACATATAGGACGGCTGTTTCCCTGAAAGCCTTACACTTAATTTTTTTTTTATAATTTTTTTTATGTTGCATAAGATCTAATAAACTAAATAATGTAACTTTTTTCAAAATTTTCAGAAAATTTTAGTTTCAGGCTTATCTGGGTTAATATCTATTTACATATTTATACGTTACTATGGTCAAATTTTATGAAGATATCGACATCATATTAAATTCAGATTTAAAAGGGTTTACAGCGACAGAAAGAAATACTGGACGTCCCATTTACACGTGTGAGGACTTCCTTGGCCAAGACACGGACCACTAAAACGAGAATCAAGACAGATGGGCAATTTCGGTACAGAGTAAAGTAGAAATTAAAATGGCCGCGGATGGACTGCAGAAACTTCCAGAAGCGGATACAGAAAGTTTGGCACCGAGTGAAGAAAACGAAGAATGAACGAATAGTTATCACGCGATGAATGAAAAAACTGGGGAAGAGGGTCTATCTTTATTAACGGTATTTATAGAGATAGTGTTACCTATTGAGAATCCAGTTTTCGACTTAAGTTCACACGTATGATGATTGGCTCCACTCTCCCGTCGCTCTTAATCCAGATCGGAACCTACACTTCTTTCCTATACTTGAGGTGGAAGGTACAAGGTGCGGACCGTACCGAAACTTCTACTATATCAATGCCCGCGACCGGCTGAAGGTTGATACCTTCTGCTGGATATCCGGTTGCTAGATCCTGACTACGATCGAATAAACCAATGAGTTTTTTAACTCGACGTGAGTAAAGCACACGCTCAGTGCCTCGAAAACCAAGCTAAGCCGTCTGTCGCGGGCAGTGTCATGGAATGGGAGATGACAGCCTTTAGTCCGTACTGACCCAGCTTAAGGTTAAAGTTCCTTAATATGAAATAAAAAAGATCGTAAGAATGTGTGGCTCAAGAGTTGCTTAAACAAAGCCTGACACAACAATTGCTACGGAAATATCATGGATACAGACTTTGCTTTATACTTTATATTAATCGATCGAGTAGTTTATAAGATGATGTAAAATGGAAGCAATAAGTATATAGTTAAAAAAAAAATAACTTACTGATTCATACACCACGTTATTTTTGAAATTACAAGCCCGATCGGAATCAAATATGATCACATGATATTTCCTACAGTTTAAGTACACAATAAGAAAGAATTTCTAGAAATTCATTTTTTATCGCAGTGCAAGGGGGTTGACTTTTGCGTGAAATTTTTTATATAGTGAAGTACGACTGTTTTTGGTATAAATATCGCTTATTAAAAAGGGCGCGACGCGTCTTTCATAATTAGTTGGAAGGATGAGTAGGATTGCATAATGCATGAAAATGAATGCGTATTCAGTTTGTCTTCTTTACGAATCTAAACTATTCATCCAGTTGCTATGAGACTGACGATATGTCGTGCATGCGAACGGGAAGGTTTCTGAAAAAAAAATACTAGCGACTGTCCCCGATATCGTCTGAGTATTTGTGCCATTGAACCAAACTACTGAACCAATCCTAAAAATCCCATCATTAATAACAAGCTGCCTGAGTAAAAAAGTCTATTAATATTTCGCTTTGGCGTCGTCTACTTATTTTTTCTATTAACGATTCTAAAAATATATAAATAAATAGATGGTAAATTTCGATCATCTCTCGAAATTTTGACTATCCCCGAGTAATATAGGATGTTTATTTTGATACTAGCACTTGCACTGTTTAAATCGGAACTGCGACCGGTAATGTAATCAAAATTGGAAGAAGCACGAGGAGCGAAAATCGAACGTCGAGGATCTGAATCGAGTCTGGGACTAAAATTGAAATAAAAAACGTGATTGCAACCGGAATAAGGTACGAACGGTGCCATCGATGATTAGGAGTGGCATGGGTAAGTTTTCGTCCAGTTATTAGGTCAAGTATTCCAGCGGCACATTCCGTGATCGCGGCTCTAACAATAAATGGAAACATTTAATTAATCCACGCGATCCACCGACACGCGGGTCTTCTTTCGACACGCAACCCGCCCTGCCCGCGTTGTTGTGACACGCAAGACGTTCTATTATGTTGGCCAACAACGTACTCAAAGCGGAGGTTGGGTCTACCTTTGCGTGATGAAAACGTACACGTGTTGCCACAAAATGTTTGTGAAGCGTTTGCGTATTTAACTTCAATTTAACATCAAAGAGTCACGACTATTATGCCACTTTGGCCGTCCGTAGCATTTTACATTTAAGTACATTTACTATTCATGTAACAGAATGTATAAAAATAATATGAAACAAGTGTTCGGTAGATAAAATTAATCTTCAAAAAAAAAAATTACTCATTCTAAAACTCCTGTATGTTTTTATAGAATAGACAAATGTTAATTATTATGATTACTATGATAATTTTAAAGTTTCCTGAAAGATGAAGTGGTTTATTAAATTTTTTCTGAGTTTCAGGTGCGAAAATTATATTGTTTATATGCATAAAAATACAGCCTACATGTTATGTGTATGCGATATTTGAAGGTAGATGGTTGAAGCAATAAGCCATGAGAGTAAGGATTTATGAAATCTCTGTAAGAATATTGGAATATAAAGTAATATATGTTCATATCCACAATCTAAAGATTTATAAGTATTTATAAGACACATTCAAAACAAGTTCTGCGTTTACTCGTTCCTTTTCTACATTTTTAGCCTTAGTATCTATATTTTACAAAAAAATTTCAACTTTCATAGCTGAAAGTTAAAAATTATTATACATCAACCGCTTGATATAAGCTCTGGTTTAGGGTTCCGTACCCAAAGGGTGCCAACGGAACCCTATTACTGAGACTTCGATGTCTGTCCATCCGTCTGTGGGTCACAGGGCTCTATCTCTTGCATCGTAATAGTTAGACACTTAATATTTTCACCAATTGGATATTATTGTGATCGCTATAACAACAAATACTTAAAATAAAATAAAGTTAAAAATTAAAGGGGGTCGTCATCCAAGAAACGTGTTTTTTTACTGAACTATTTTTAAAACATTGTATCCTTCGTGTACGAGTCCAACTCCCGCTTGACCGGTTTTTTTTCAATTTCTTCAACATGCGTGATTTTTTTTTGGACATTGATATGATTCGAATATAAACTTTTCATATTGAGCATGAATTTGTAATCTCTCTTTTACATTATTTTTAAAATTAGAAGCAGACGTTAAGTTATTCTTTAAAATACATCTTAATATTGTACATTTATCAGTATTATATTTGCAGAAAGATAATGAGCTTCATTGATTTCATTGCCTAGCTGAACACTCACAGCCGGATTTGTGAAATGACACTTAATCCTTTTGTGAAGGTGTATTTCTTCATTTCCGTAAGTATCATAGCAAAACAATGAAGGATTTCTGAGAATCAACTGTATTTATTTTAAATGAAATGTGATGAGTTCAACATAGCAGCTTGTCCAGTCCGTCGCGCCTTTCGGGCAAAAAGTGATATAATAGGGGAACACTGTGTATAGCTGCTTCTGCCACTAAGTTGATCACAAGTGACAGTTGAACCGTCATTTCAGTGTTTGATGATACGCTAAAAAATGCCGACAGTCGGCGGTATTCGGCCGATTCTGCCGAGGCGTCCTCCTATTTAAAGAAGAGCATGTGTGAACAACACACAATTCCACATATGCATTTCTTCGCAAAGTTTTCGCAGGTCAGTTCAAGCGTCAAACGAAAACGGACATCCCTGCTGCTGCTGTGTTATAGTGCTCTTATACTCTAAGAAATTATATTTCTATGTTAGCTATTTCTGCACTCTATGAAATTATATTTCTATATTAACCATTAAAGGTAAATGAAAATGAAGTTTTTTTTTGTAGGTTGTACAACTGGAAATTAGTCTTTTTTCCTTTTTTTTAAAACAGCTTCAAAAACTTCCGCGATGACGCACATCCTCATTCGGACATCGTGCCCTTCATCTTTGTTCTTATAACCGTTATGGTTCGGCAGCCAAACTATAGGTTCAAATTGAAAACATTGGAAGCTTCGAGAAATGCTCGTTTTTATCAAACTTTACGTACGATCGATGACGGCTTAAAGGTCGACACCGTCGTCTTAGAACTATAAGGTATCAAGTTCGAACCTTGCCACGGACAATCCCACCACCTCCCATGGCCCCTCCGACATCTAGGTCATATGGGCCGAATCGCAGAAGCGCCGCGAGACACCGATTAAATCTAATCCCGCGACTCTTCATGCTTCTTACAAGTTATTTCTATATTTCAGTTCCATGTCCCTGATCACAACTCTCCCTGTTTAGGGCTTGTACGCCACAGAAACGGACTTCGTTGCTGAGCAGCTCTTCACTCTTGTAAGCTTCTGGTCTTCACTCTTGTAAGCTTCTGGTCTTCTCTCTTGAAAGCTTCTTGTCTTCTCTTCACTTTTGGCCGCCATGCAATCAGTGCCATGCACGCGCGTATTCTACCAACCGTCTGAAGTTCGCCTGTGTGCCCACAAGATCCGCATAGTATACCGGGCCCACTTGCAGCACCTCTATTCCGCTCAGCATTTCGTTCCTAATATCGTCGTATAGAGGGCATGACCACAGGACGTGGTGCATGTCCTCGTCTGTCTGTTCGCATAAAGACATACTTGTTTCATTCAAATCTAGATCATACAGACGCTTCCGAAAACATCCATGGCCCGTAAGCAGCTGCGAGGTTTGGTAGTCCGGCTCGACCCAGTCAAAACTGAGTCTTGCCGACACGTCCGGGAAATAGCGGTACAGTTCCCTACCATTTATCTCAGCATCCCAATTCTTCTGCTATTCCACAATCATCTCCTCCCTCACTCGACGCCTGAACACCCTAACTTCGGGCGCAGTTCGCCCCTCTCGCTCGCTGACAGTCCTGCCCGCTATGATCACCTCCATGTGAGCAGGCAGCACTCCGGCTAGAACCGGCAGAGCCGCCGTGCTCACGGTCCTGTAAGCTTTGATCAACAACATCATAGCTGGCCGCTGTCTTCAGCAGGGCGCTGCGTACTACGTGGAGATTTGCACGCTTGTACCAGCACCCCGCCGCGTACGTCAAGGTAGTCAAGTATGTCGCCAAGTAGATTGTCTTAAGGGAGGGATATCTCACTCCCCACGATGCGGCCGACACCCTGGACACCTTGCCGAAGCTCTTCGACGCCCTCTCACCAATACTTTGCGCATGTTGCGCAAAGGAGAGGTGCTCGTCCAAAACCAAACCCAGCACAGTGACCGCGGAGACAGTCCGGATGGAGTCGCCACCCATCCTAATGATCGGCGGTCTCTGCAGCCGGCCCTTAACCGTCATGGTGCACGACTTCGCCGGGGCAAACGCCAACCGGTTACGCCGGCCCCAATATAGTATCAGGCCCAAGGCTTGCGCAGATAGCCGCTCAATCTCGGCGCGGGATGACGCCTCCACCAGGACCGTCACATCGTCCGCATAGGCCACGGTCTTAACACCGGCCGGGAATGGGAGCCACAGCAAGTCATCCAGTAGCACGTTCCACAGCGCGGGGCCTGGGACAGAGCCCTGGGGGCACCCCATTGTGTCGATTGTCCCTTGCGACAGACAATCGACTGATGAGCTTTCAACTTAAGTCTTAACTAAACAGTTCGATCCGCGCCTCGGAGAGGACGTTAAGCCTTTGGTCCCGGCTGCTGTTATCGCGTTAGGTCCGCGCGGGGATTTGGTGAACCTCTCAATCCGAATTAAAAAGGCGGCGGGAAGACGCGGCACGACGGCACAATAAGGCGCCGAGCGCCCGTCAGCGCGTCTCGCACTACCCTGCGGAACCACTGCGGGCGTGAATGCGATCGCGTTCGTATTTCACGAAACGAGCACGGACCTTTTTCTGCGGCTCAGGGAACGCCGCAGAACGCGAACTAGTATCCGCGTAATGTCAAAAAAACCATTTATGCTCGCGTTCGTGGCGTTTACGGGGTCTCGCGGCGCGAGCGTCGAGAGGTGTTTGGTGAGTCATCTAGTCCCGAGATTAAAATATTTACTGAGCCGTATCATGTTATTGACGTTTTGTGCATCTCTCTTGTCGGTAAAAAGGTTGCGATATTAAGCTACATAGACGGTGTCGATGTATCTCTGAAATAAATATGTAAGCCCGTAGATGGCTTGCGAGCCATTGGCGTTTTACATGATGTTTACTCCCCTTCTCCGACAGATGTCTTCGATGTGGACACGTCTACGTTTTCGTTTTTAATAGGGTTCATTTCGTTGTAAGGGGTTGATATATATACTAAGTCATCTGTCCGGTACATAAGTAAACGAAGTCTGCCCAATTTCGTACTAACTGATGTCGTTATTTAGATCTATGTTTTTTTTTTTATCTTACAATGTTTGGTATTGTGTACTATTTTTTTAACTACTGTTTATTTCTTCCATATTTTTTTCTATACCTTTAAATTACAACTATACAAGTCGATTTGCTCCCATGTTTACAAACCCAATTTGTTCATCAACTTTGATACAGTATGCATATGGTATAAGTTTACGATAGCGAAACAAAAGGAGAAAGGTTATTTTGTTAATTCTGTATGTGGTTTATAGCTAATATAATTACTGGCCTTGTATTAAGTTACAAGGTCCGGCGTTTTACTTGTATATACCAGAGAATCAATTAAAATTTAGACACTGAGCATTGACAATCGTTATTTTGAATAAAAAAAATCTACGCTACGTACAAATACGATACGGACTTAGCGTCCGATCGATAAAATGAAATGTTAGTTTTAGGTAACTATTGACAATTGTGTTTTTGCAAGCGTTTGGAATACTTTCAATTTCAATTTATAGTCGTGATCCCGACCGCGTAATTTAAGTGTCGACCTGTTTCATCATATTTCATACTTTTAAATTTCATATCTATTTTTATCATCGAGCTGTGCCTAATAACCTAAGTTTGCAATATTAATTCGTATCGATCGTTCGATTGCCCGAATATCTTCTATACATAGACGTAACCGCGTAAAACTTAGTTCTTTATCGAGGATACAAGCAACCAGGGTTTTTTAAATTTTTCTCCTATAAGTACTGACTATGTAAGTTTGGGAAATAATGGCAGTATGTGTTATTTTGTTTTTAATTCATCACGAAATTCTGCAATCGAAATACATCGCGAAGTTTTGCCTCGCTTACGAACAAACAAATATATATATATATATAAATTCCTATATATATATATATATATATATAAAAAAAAAGTTTTATACCATGTTCCCTTAAAAAATGTTTATGAGTGCTCTGCTATGGAAACTAGTTAGCTGGCGACCTTCCAGAGAGAAAGAGTGCCTTGAAGGTTCTATTAATAATATTCAAATGAGTTCAGATCGTAGTCCTCATTGTCCGCATGGCGTTCATGCTATTAAATCGGTATGTAAATATGCTATTGAAAACAATTATGTCGAATAAATTAAACTCTTATTACGATTCAAGTCTTTATGTATATACATTATAATAGTAATATGCATGTGATAAAATTGGCACAAAAGTGAATTGTTTGCATGTGATGTATCAGTTTGTATTGAATACCTCGTAAATGCGGCAAAACAATAAAATTTATGTATCGAAATTAAAAAGGTCTTTATCATAATATAGAACATATATTTTATTGTTCTGTATTACGCTTGTTCTAAATTCTAAATTAATACACATATCATAACAATAAAACTTTATTAGAGATGATCTCTACTAGACTGCGATATTAAATATCTTATTCTAACATTTTAATATAATAAAATACGCCCTCCTTAATTCACATATATGGAAGGACCTACGTTTGTATATTTTCTAATAGTCGACGGTAGCACGGAAATGGATGCGGTGGTAATGAGATGGTAAAATGGTAATGAGAAAATAGTTATAACAAAATTGAACGGTTCAATTGAATGAAGTTCTCTTATAAAATCAATCAACAGTTCATTGATTACGCGTGGCGGTCGGTCATGTTACATAGTTTTCTAGGACAAGGTTCCATCTCGCCCGCTAGAGGACACGCCACGAAGGGAGTTAATTATACGAACCCACAATGTTGATAACAGTTTTCAAACTAGAATGATAATGTTAGCATGCGCTTCGTTCGGCCAGCTTTTATATGCGGCCCTGCACTGCGCATGCAGTGTAGGTTGCATGTACGTATGCATGTATATACAGCTGTTCTACTTTTTAATTTTGGTTTATTACGCATATTCGGAAACAATAAAAATAATACAACGACATCACTGGTAGTTTATTAATCATGCCCTAGATGTAATTAACAACTGATGTATCAGCTTGTATGTAGATGATTAGGCAAATATGAACGTGGCGATATAAGCGAGGGGACGACTTGGCTGCTGCAAGAGAAGAATTTCTGCCGGTTTCCAAACCTAGGTGCGCGATTCTCATGCAAATCATAAAACGTGGCAGCCTTTGCGTGGTTAAGGAAGTTGCAGTCGCACAGTGCGCAAATTATGTTTAAAATTCTTCGAAAAAATAAGTGCTTCTTACCGAACAATACAATGAATAGCGCTCGCATTTTACTCTAAAAGGCATGACGATTCTGGCGACATCTATGACGTAAGTTAAGTGCAACACATTAGGACGATAAAGAAACTTCGTAATTGTTAAAATATGTATTCCAACACTTTTACCAAATAGAGGATATAAACGGGAATACAATGTAAATTAAATAGTTAAGCTCCAACAGTATACAAATCAGTGTCTACCATCTAAATTTTGCAATATATATATTGGCTTAACCTGACTTCTAGTAGAGATTAATTTATATACAAAAACAGTTCGCGGGCTGTACGAATGCCGTAGGTAGAATACAGGGAGCAAAATGTTGTCTGATATGTTTATTTCTGTGTGGTCAATATGTACTTATGTTAGTCGCAGGACAAAAAGCGAAGATGCTTCCTCTATATAAAGAAGACACCGGACAAGTGCGAATAGGACTCCCAAGCTGAGGGTTCCGTACAAACTTAATTTTATTTTATATGTAGATATTTCATCTCTAAGGGTTTCGACAATTTTTGCTTGTAGTATAAGAGCTAGCAACGTCGGAAACAAATTTCAGGTCAGCTGATTTATTGATGTCTCTGCTCTTTGGGTTGGGTCTGGGCTGTCTGGCGGCGGTGGCGGTTGCGTTTACCTGTCGCATCCTATCTGTACAGGTAATGATACTAACTTTTAAAATCATTTTAAGAAGGTTCATTTTTAATATTTTAACTTTAGATAAGCAACAAACATCCATCTCTTATTGCCAGACATTTTGTCATTGCTAACAATGAGCCAGACGCCAATTTTGATTTATTTTTTGAATTAAAATTCAAAGTATTTCAGTTGTCTGTAATTTTAATATTATGTTGTTCAAGTATGAAAAGACCTGAAATTAATTTGCCAGACACTAATTCAGTTGTTAAACCGTGTATTAGAACGACAAAGTCCTGAAAATTCGTATAGTATGATACTATTGGATAAAGAGAAACAATTGCAGAATAAATTGCTGAGAACGAGATAGAAAAACTCTAATTAGACAAGATGATTAAAAATATTTAAATAATTTGATTTATAATCATTTTAATATTTGGCTAATACACGGTTTAACAACAGAATTAGTACCTGGCAAATTAATTTCAGGTCTTTTCATACTTAAACAACATAATATTAAAATTACAGACAAACTGAAATACTTTGAATTTTTAATTCAAAAAAAATTAAATCAAAATTGGCGTCTGGCTCATTGTTAGCAATGACAAAAATGTCTGGCAATAAGAGATGGATGTTTGTTAAGCTTATCTAAAGTTAAAATATTAAAAATGAACCTTCTTAAAATGATTTTAAAAGTTAGTATCATTACCTGTACAGATAGGATGCGCACAGGTAAACGCAACCGCCACCGCCGGCCAGACAGCCCAGACCCTAACCCAAAGAGCAAGAGAGACGACATATCAATAAATCAGCTGACCTGAAATTCTTGCTCGAAAACGTTGGTAGCTCTTAGACTATTGTATTCGACGCAGATATTGGCGAGATATCGGTTCCGACAATTTTGGAACTTTTATAATTTTTATTTATTCACGAAAATTTGGAAAAAAAATCCAATAACAAAATATTGTTCTAGAATTCGTTATTGTATTTTAAGTTTATGCAGAAAACAACAACATTCATTATATATTCACTGTTAAAATTGTTTAAAACAGAATGAATTATTCATCTAGGTACATTTTATACTCACAAGCACAGTTTTTTAAAATGTCTTTAAAATTTATATTAACGTCTTTAAAGTCATATTAAATTTACTATATATGAAATAAATTTAATATAACATACGTAGAATATGTATTGTTTTATATTGAATAATATGCATGTTCCTATATTATATTTTTTTTATTTACTAAGTATCATAAAACAGTATTTCATAAAATAATAAAACAGTACAATAGGCCCTCTTAAATAATCCGATTGTTTGTCTTGAAATGTGTGGTTGTTAGTTTATTTTCGTTTTTTAATTTGTTAGAATGTTCCGGTGAATAGGTACTAGACTGTTCGTGACCTTTTTTTATAATTAAGTATGAAATATCAATTTATTACATTGTTCAGATTCAAGGAATATCTTACACCAAGTCGCATGTGGATATAATAGTATAATGGATTTCAAACGTTAATGAGTGTTTTTCTAATTTTCACCGTAATGATATTACCGTGGACGTCCACGGCATAACAGCAATACAGGAAAGTATAACATATGAAACATATGAAGACGTTTTTGAATTCCCGTCGTCGGTAACTTTATGTCGTGGACGTCCACGGCACAACCTCTCGTACCGTAACCATACCATGGGAGTCCGGCTTTCCTGTAAAACCGTCGCGGTATTTTCTAGTCATTGATCTATAAAAAAGATAATCTATGTTTTACACATCTATGGACGTAGTACAAAGATTCATATTGATGCGTTGTTCGTCCCCCTCCCGTCCGTTTCAGCCCAAGCATTTCTGTCGCGATTCGGTACACAACTTTTCGCGGTCCTCCTGGCTACTTATTATTATTTTTTATTTAATAGTTAAAAATAGAATTTATATATCTTAATATTTAAGGAATTAAATTACTTAAAAACATTTTTTATATAATATTTAAAAATAGCATTTGAGTATGATATCATTACTTTGATCGAATGCATAGAGATGATACCCAGTTTGTGGGATAATAATTAAAAAAAATTCACTGGATCGGATCGTCTTTCAGTTTTTCAAATATTTCATAGAGCGTGCATTCTCTTAATATTTCATAAAATATTTCACGTTTTACTTTTTGGTCGGAATAAGGTTATAGGTAACATAATAGTTAAATTATACTCCATAAGTAAATATCTCGAGTTTAAGCACAGGACGTTATTTTTCTGCTGGTCGCTTTGAATGTCATAAGTAAGACTATTTCTTTTTTGTTTAAAAACAACAATTTTCAAGTGCGTCTAAATTCTTATCACGATTTATCCACTCGCCGTGATGTAAATGTTACATTCTTAATAACATAAATAAAATGAAAACAAAAATTTCCGCATGCAGCGAATGGACCACTCGGTCCAAGGTCGACGCATAACGCAAATTTACTCGTATTTGTCATCTAAAATCAGTGATGCATTGCATTTATATGCAAAACATTAATATTTCAATACTATATATGTCTACATTGGATATTCAAATTTAAAAACACTCGTTGCCTAACTCATAATTACAATTCCCTTTATGGTATTGGAGCTAGCAACGGACGGAAAACAGAATTTTAAATATTCAATATTATAATGCATTATTAAATCGGTCTGGCTCTCACTTAACAACCGAATTAGTGGCTGGCAAATCAATTTCATACTTTTGTACATTTAAATAAAATAATATATAATACGACTCTAAAATGGTTTGATTTTTTTTTATTTATAAAAAATACCATCTTCTATATTATTATCAATGGCCAAAATGTCTGGCAATATTAAATACATGTTTTTCATAGTTTTTAAAAGTTATTAAAAAAATTCTTAAAATGATTTCAAAATAAATATTTTTACCTATACAGGTGTTATGCGCAGTAGAAAACGCAACGTCTACTGGCAGCCGGGTGGCCCTCGTGCTGTTCGAGAGAGTACAAGAAAATATATAGAAAATATATAAATATATTTTTAATATATATTTAAAATTCTCTCTCGAAAACGTTGCTAGCTCTTAGACTATTATGACGTTAGACAAGTCGATAGTGCACGGCATCCAACGCTATCACGCGTTAAAATCGTAATAGAATGTTTACTTATAATAATCGAAAAACGGTTTAGTTAATAGATAAATCTATCAGATATTAAATAAAATCGTCAGATATTAGAATAACGTGTGTGGGCATAGCTATTATCTATCATTTCATGTGTACTTAATCATCAAATAAACGTAAAAAATCAACGAATCGGTTCGTATTGAAGTTCTGTTCTCATAAGAAATTCGAATTGAACCATAAGGAAAAACTTAGCTCTTTATTTTATATTTATAAAATATGTTTTTTCCAGAATATTTGATTGAACTACCTTTAAAAGTAAGGTGCTGGAATCCATAGAATGTGACTATAGTTTCTGTCTGTATCCCTATGTCAGTTTTGTCAGTAAGTATCTACACTATAACAATTGGTTTCATAAAATCATGACATTTTGCTTTAACTGAGCTATATTTATTAATACTGACCCTCAAACTTTGCATATAATAATAACTTCAATCTTTAACACATCTGATTTTGCCATAGTGTTTTCTCATCTAAATGAATTAAAATTGAAGTAATTCATATTCAAATAAAAACAGGGTTTATAAGAAAAATCAATAAGGGTTTGATAGAGATTATTTTGTTATGAACTATAAAAAAAAACAAACGATAAATCACCTTAAAAACCAACATAGATTAGCTACAAAAAAAAAAGGTTTTTTATATTTTCTGAAATGAAACCTTCATGTAGACAAAATGTTTATACGGTTTTCAAAACTGACGACACAGTTAAAACTTAATATGTAATAGCCGGTTTCTCGCCAGCGGCTTCGTCCGCTTTGGATTCGGTCCGTCATAAAAAGGTTTTATCGTAATTCAACCCCCTCTCCCGTTGACCAGTTCGCCCCCCCCCAAGCCCGCCCCGCTCCTGGTTCGAGCGCACCGTAATCAGAAGGTCGAGTGCCGGATTCCGTTTTTTTTTATTTATTTTTTTGAACGTTGTCGCTCGTCCCTAATGTTACGTGTGTGCCGCTTTCGACGCGCTACGAGTAGCGATTGTTATTCGCCTTGTAACTTCTCGGGCTAGATCTTTAAACGAGGATAACTTTTTCCTGACGTCCGATTTGAATGTGATAGAATGTGATGCTCCGCTCGAGCCAAGCTCGATCTATTCGTGAAAACCGCTTTAAAATCCGTTCAATAATTTCAGAGCCGCCTCCTGACAGACAGACAGGCAGACAGGAAAAAAGCTTGAAAGCGGTTGTTTCGTTTTATACTTGCTTTCTCTTACCGTCTTCCCTACGATTTTCATACATACCTTTGATGCGTAGGTACATCAGCTTCCACTAGTCCATTACGCGTAAAAAATTAAATAAGTAGTTGTCAGCTACACACAAAACAGACGAGCAAGTTCATTATACACGACATAATAATCAGTAATGTATACACAACAATAATGCTGACAACTCGATAATGACTTTCCAAAACAACAAACTGTGTGTACCTACGGAAAGAACCGGTAATGCGCATGATAACAAACTTGTGATGTCATCAATAACATTTTCCCAGCATTGGCTTTTGTAGCACCATAAAAACCTCAGGCCAAGTGCGATCAGGCTCGTGTGGAGAAGGTTTCGAGGGTTCCGCACACGCACTTCCGTAAGAATCCCGTTAGTCCTCAGTGAATCGAGCAACACATTTTTATGAACATTTTATTATCACGACTGTTTTGCTTTCCCCGTGAGAAATTAAGGACTTTATTGTCGTTTAGGTTTTTGTGTGTGTAATATGTAAGCTTTGATTGAGGTCATGTATCACATATTTTTTTTCAAACTTTTAAAATTAGTAGTTTCGGAAATAAGACAGAAGAGACGATTTTCATTTTATTTTCTTTAATGTCGTTTAAATTCCGCCTTTTAAAATGAGGCAAGAATACATTCTCATAAAAAAAAACTCGTTCGTTTGATATAATCATGCGTTAATGTCAAGACTAAGAAAAAAATGCACAGATCACGTATACTGCATGTCATCACAAGGGATAGTAAAAAATGATCCTTTATTGATTTACAATTTTTATTATAATCTTTCAAAAATAATATTTGAATTAATTGAATATTATTTGTTAAAATTCATACAAGAAAAAA
The DNA here is from genome assembly GCA_005406025.1 of Eumeta japonica. Classification (NCBI taxonomy): domain Eukaryota; kingdom Metazoa; phylum Arthropoda; class Insecta; order Lepidoptera; family Psychidae; genus Eumeta; species Eumeta japonica. The sequence continues at coordinate 54,603 of BGZK01002040.1, forward strand.
ATACATTATACATTATAAACTTAAAAACCATAACCTCAAAAACTTACCAATATTTTAAAACGATAAAATCTCCTCTTAGGAATGAGCACTTGACGATGTTAACAAAAAAAGATACAACTGTCAAAGTTCATGTTCGGTTTGTTTTTATGTAAGTGTCTTTTCAAATAAATAAGCAAATTGAAAATGACACCCACTAAATATCATTTCACAAATCTTTGGGAGATTTTTATTTATAAATATTATAAATTTTCAATGCACACTCATATTTATATTTATATTACAATGGCTCTAGCCATTTTATTTCTAAATGGATTTTTTATTATCATTAGGCATTTTTGCGTTTCAGTTATTGGGTATAGTATAACGCACGAAACTCTGCCGCTCTAAATTACCTGCGAATGATGCAGTGCGCAGTTCAACTCTCCCCAACCATTCCTTTTTCTCCCCCGCGTCCCAATTTTACGCAATTGCGGCGCTTCCGTGACTGACTTCACAGCGGCAGTTTCGTGTGTTCTATCGTAAAAAGATTGGAATTTAGAAGAAATCGTTGCTTTTAATAGCAGAGTTGAGTCCTGTAATCAATTTTAATTCAAGGATAGCCAAAACTTGATCCTGTTCTTACTCCATAAATGCAAGAATCACTTCACGACGAATAATAGGTACTACACGAATCGAACAAAAATAAAACATATTTTGACTACAAAAGAATTTATTAATCTCATTGTTTAATCTCATTGTGAACTATCGTTATAATTGTTTTGAAGTATATCGGTTATTGATTTTGTGATAATTTTGGTATTTTTTTGTACCAATATGGCCTGTGGTAGGAACACTACATCAGGAATCGAATTGCGACGATGTATCGTATCTCGCGCGCGGGAAACGAAACTATGGAGGTCGATAATTTAATTGTTATATTTATTAATACCGTTCATCATTACGCTCATACGTAATGATACGTATAAAGTACTGTTTGTAAACATTATCGATACAAGAAGTACTAAAGCGATAAAATCGGACACAAAGCGGCTATTATGAGCGGGTAAGAAATAAGTATTCATATATGTGGAAGGCAAAATATTTAACCGCAGTTCGTCAGATTTATTTGAGAACGACACAAACTAGTAATTATTTTAATTAAGCGTGTGTCGCTTTTTATTCATTAAAAAAAGAAGTTACGTACTCCATTTTGAGGAGCCCGATTTTCAAAAACAAAAAAAGGGTTCACATGTTTTTGTCTTTTTGTCACAACTGATTTATTTATATTAAATGATAACAAATTATATTAGGAATAGTGGTATATTACTTTAATTTTTCTAATCGTATATTTTGAATTGACTATGGTGTCGAAAAACATTTTCTTAGCAATTTTAGGAGGTAAACAAACAGTATTTTTAATGACTACGATGTATTATTTTTTAAGGAAAAAATATTCTAATGCTGATTAGAAAGATAGTCTTAAAAAATCGGTCAAGTGCGAATAAAACTCCCACACCGAGGGTACCGCACAATTTATCACCTAGGTCACCTAGGAAAACAATGTAAATCTAAATGATCAAAAAGAATGAAGGAAGAAAAAAATATTTTTTTATGTTTTACTAAACATTGTATATAGGTGAATTATTTAAGATCTTTTGCCTGGCACTCTTTAAAGATCAAAAGAAATGACATTAATGCACATAATTTTGAGCATATGTAAAGAAAATAATATGGCTTACACGAACAAGCGGGCATTAGTTGAACCCTTAAAAAGCAAATCCTTTCAAATCATATATCACGCGGTAGGCCAATTTGAACCCCATTCCTTCTCATTAGAAGGCTGCCGTGGTAACCACTGGTGATTACCACCGCAGTTGGTCTAGACCGTTTAGACTTGAAATTAAGCAACACATTTAGTGCGCATTTTCTCTTCACAAATATTTCCCGTTTCCCGTAGGAATTTAAAGAAAGAATTTTCGTTTGGGTATCTGCAAATTATTAGTAAGGCTCTAAAGTTTCATATATATTTTTTTTAATTTCAGGCTCAGTAATTTCGGAGATGAGGGAATGTCTATTTTTGTGCATTTCCTTTAATTTATTTTAAACTATTCATTTTATATCTACATAATAATTTATTGCTTCCAAAAATGAAAATGAACCCTTTCATTTAATGCGTTACAAGATGCATTTGACAAAAAAAATATTTTCCGTTTTACAATTTTCTCTCGAAAATTACTATTAATTTATTTCTACCTTTCTATATGTACCAAATGTCAACTTTTTTCATTTAGTATTATAAAAATAGGCTATTGCAAGCGGACAGACAGATAGACAATAGAGTAATCCTTTAAGGGTCGGTTTTTTTCATCTTATAAACGGATCTTCAAAAAACGATGATTAGGTTCTCATACCTGCTACCAAGATTACGGGTGAATAGTTATGAAAAAAATTTTAATTGGCCGTGTACATTAACATTGCAAGAAGATTATACCTAATAGATTTTAATTTTATAATTATTTAGGGAAGGAGAGAAATTGTAAAAAAATAAATGATTTCATTCAACTAATGGACTCGAAACTGATTCACATTTCGCCGTATTTTATTATGAGACACAATTCAATTGTCGACAACAAAATTGTCGTTGGCTAACTTTTTAATCGTCGAATCGAATTGAGTAATCAAATATTCATATGAAATAAACGTTGGACGTTGTGGCTAATGACTTACCTAAACGCATTCTGTTGAGGCAGAAAGTGGTCACGGAACAGGTGATGTTCTGGAACTCCATCTCGACGACGCTCCTCGGCGACGTCACGTTGTTGTTGCTCAGCGCGAGAGCGGCGTCACCCGCCTTGCCGGGCGACATCACGTCGGTGAGAACTTTCGCTGGCCCGCACCACGCCCGCCCAGCGGCCGGCGGGACTGCGCCGATGCCGGTCGACGTCAAACTGAGACGCTGCGCTCGCGCCGGCCCCTGAGACGCGTCATCCACGCCCGGTCGGCCGGGAGTCGCGGGCGAACTTTTAGATCGGATTATCGCTCCGACCGATTCGGTAGTACTTGACTGCTCAATGTTGCCCTCTGCAAACAGGAACTTACGTTGCGTCACACATATAATAATATTGTACAATTAAAAATTAAGCTAATCAACGGAAACGAATTTGATAGAATAATAATGTGGATTTTTAGTTTAAATATCAAAATAAATACAATTCGAGTCCTAAAGCCGAAGGAGTTTATAATTTCTAAAGCACTATTTTTTTAAAGAAGCCTTTAGGTGCGAGTCGAACGGAAGCGCCTTTACTTTGTTGCTAGCAGTATTAATAGGGAACCCTCTTAGGAACTTTTAAGTACCTCTGGTACTTAAAAGTTCGATCTATTGAGTATCAGGTAAAAGAGTTACCAACAGTTTGACGATTACTATTTTTTGAAATTACAACCGTAATGGGGTTCGTTTTAAAATGTTTATTATTAGTTTACAACAAAATCATAGTAAAAATGGCGCAACATAGGCGCGTAACCTGTGCGAACACTTTTTATCAATAAACAATTTTCAAATATTTTTTATTTGTTTACGATCAATAAAAGCTCCGAAAGTAGATTATGGTTACTCTTTTCTAACCATCAAAAACAGAACCAACGCAACATGTTAACGTAGCGTCTAAACAAGCGATAGTCAAATGTCTACCAAAAATTAATCGTGGACGCGAGCGATATGACACTTTAAAGCTTGAATTTTATATTATAAAACCTGTTTACTATTTCGCTCTTCAATTTATAAAATGCTATATTTAGATGTTTTATTGGACAGCTTTTTTATTTTAAAGAAAAAAAATGTCGAATTTGACGTTGCAGGCTACCTCGACAATTTCTCGCATTGTTTTGAGCATTAATGTATTTGAGCTCAGAAAACACGAAAATATTGTTGCTCAAATTTTTGAGGCCAAAATTATCGGCGTTCTTTTTAAAAATCGTGAGAGACATAAAAGATTACCCAATTGATATTGTTCAAAATTTTTTTCAAAGATATCTTTGATATGATATGAGGCTAGATATGAGGCTAGCGGCGACGATATAGTTTCAAAATGTATTTAGATTTTAAAAATCATTGGTTAAAAATCTTAAAGCCATTTTTAAAACACAATTTTTTTTCGAAAACTTTAACAACAATATCTTTTGATTGATTCGATCGATTTCAACGAGAGTTGTAATATTCAACGCTGCTTTTTAAGTACAAAAATCGCTTTCACTTTATAAATAATAAAATGGATCAAATTGTGTTCGGCCGGACACATTTTGATCTTTAGCTACGAACCGGACAGCGCCAGGTTCTAATCCTGACCAAATACGAAACGGACAAAGAGCTTATGAGTTAAACCTAGTTATTTGTTCCGTGCATTGTAGAATACGTTAGACTGTCGGTCGATGCATGACGTTGTTTGGTGGCCACGGACCTATCCGATCCTCGATTGATACAGACCAGCGTCCATTACATTAGCATAGAACGATTGAGTCTGTGTCGCCGGTCGTTGTGACGTGCAAATCACGTCAGAAGAGGGCGCTCGGCGGCGAAGCTTCCCACCCTGACGTAATTTTGAAGTCACGTCGATACAGACTGTCGGACTACAAGAAAATGTAAATCTATTTACACGTCGCAACGAGGTCCCTTTGTTCGATCATCGGAGTTCAGTACATGAACGAAATGATTCTTCGCGTACGGAAAATATGCCATCAGTCAGTGTTTCTGCTGCGTATGTGTTCCACGCGTAGTTAAGTGCACCCCTCACTTGTAATATAAATAGGAGTAAAATATAACGAACATTAACTTAATTAAGTTTTATTTAACGAGCTCCCTGTAACCTACACAGCGTCGATCTTTTTAAATTAACATACTTGTTCCGTAGCGAATAGAGCTTAATGAAAAACTAAGTGCACCAATTCGAGAAAAAAGTTGTAGGATGTGTGTACAGTAAGGTGATACACGGTTAATAACTTACTGGAATAATCTGTTTGGAAGTTGATCATGAGCCATCCCATTATTTGACCGTTAAACGGATTTTTTCATTCGAAACGCATATCAATCGGGGTGGAGGCGGCGTGCGAGTAGTTAATGTTGAGCATTAAATGTAATTTATCAAACAACGAAGTTCATTACTCCTCGGACATCGCACACCCATTACTCATATCGCGTAACGAGTATCACAGAAGTAACGAGACTTTTCTCAAAACCAAACTGGCCGCGGAAAAAGTGTTCAGAGATAAATGAATGGTTGTCATGGTAACCATAGATAACATATCTGTCAAGATAGACAGTTTTTAAAATGGTTTCTTATTTTTTTCAAAATAAAGCGAGCCGAACAAGAATTGTTTTCAGTGAGAGTCATTCAATACTCTTTGTGTCATGGGAAATCTGAGACAGTACGTCATTTTGTTCTAGAGGAAGCAAGAAGAACCAGTCTGTACAGAATAATATAACGTTACCAAGAAATGGAAGAGACAGATTTCAAAAAATATTTCGGAAAGACCACGTACAGTAACTACATCTAGAAATATAAACCAAATTAGAAAGATTTTTGAACAGGCACCTTCAACATCGGTGAGAATTGCGGCGGATAAATGAAAAATTTTGTTGTTCTTTGTTCTTTTGTAAAATTAGCTGTCCCCAAATATGTCGAAGACCAGGAGGCGCGTGCCAAGCGAGAATGCCGTAAAGTTTATGAAATAAATTTGAAAAAAATCTATATGATGATGAGACATACGTACCGGTTATCCCGAGCGACGTTCCTGGGAAACAATATTTCCAAGCAGCTGGTCATGACGTTGTACATTATAGCGAGAAAATCGTACCAAAGGCAAAGTTTAAAACAAATTACCTTGTCTGGCAAGCTAATGATGAAAACGGTAATATTTCCGAACTCAATTACCGTACAGGGTCTAAGAAGTCCCAAGAACTCCGTTAGAGAGTGCATTATCAAAGGTCTAACACCTTTTAGAGACAAGCATTAGCAGAGAGAAGGTGTTTTGTTTTGGCCAGACTTTGCTTCTTGCTATTACGAGTTTAAATTTACTCAGTATTTGTGTTGTGTTGAATAGTGTCGAGTTCCATAACTAGACAAAACAACGCCTCGAAGGTCGACGTGTCGAAACGTTTTATGCCCCGTGTCAAAAAGACTATAAAAAGTACACAGATATACCACAAGCAATCACATCTTTTAAACACTGATGGTCCAGATTGTCTAAGAGTACCGACCGCATCTGGAAAAGCGATCATGAAGTGTGCCGCTATTAATATGAGAAAAATTGGGTACAAAGGTATCGCTAAATCAAATTTGATGTAGATATTAAAAATAAATTAATTTTACTTTTATTTGCATATCAAATTTATATGATATCGGATTACTTTTTATTGGGTATTGTTAAGATTATTTAGTTTCTATACTTCTGGGACACTCCAATATATCACACTGCAGTTTTGAAGTTTCGAATTATACAGCGCTATGCGAATGCATCGATAATTATAATATCGCATTGAAATTATTGCGTCGTGGACTTTGGGATGTCGTGGACTTTAGCACGTCGTGCATGAACCCTGAATGGACGTTTATAAATATCGTGCATTGTTTTTATTGGGCGAGTTTTCTGTATGTTTATTGACGGCACAGACGAGAATGTGTTTTTGTTCAAAATGAAGTTTAATAATATCTTCATCTCTTAACATAACACTTGAAACACATAAATAATACAGATCGGGACGCACTTCTGTTGGATTTAAACCTTCGAACTAATTTTATTGATCTAGTTTTTTAATTGACAAGGAAGTAATAAATACTACAAGTGCGTGCTAGACTTATGCACTGTGAGTTCTGTACAACAATTTATCAATTAAAATATGCAAATTTCTTTGTTTATAGATTGCTAGGTAAACGGTTTATAGAGAGATAAAAGATAGCAGTATTTCTAATGAATTACGGCAAGAGGATTATTTTTAATTAAGATAGAGCGTATTCTTTTTTAAAAGACCGAAAATAAACTAGGTAGTTAACTTTCCAGGGGTTGTCGGTGTCCATGGGTGGCGGTGATGATTTATTGTCTGGTGGGCCAAACTGCTATTTATACCTTATTACATATGTATATATGTTTTACTTTCATCGAAAACAACTAATACCTAAAATTCCTTTTAATTTTACTTGAGTGCATAAAACGTCATTTCAGTTAACAACAAATTTAATTTCATAATCCGCCGTTTCCTGATAAAATGGAATACGTTTTATAGTAAATAAATACTCCAAGGACATGGAGATAACGGTTGTCCTACAACGAGAACCGGTTCTTTAGAGTTATCTGTGCGTACGCGCATCGAATGTTATCACGTTATGTAGGACCGCCATCAAATGCCAAAGAACTTCGAGATATGACAAGACGTTTCAAAAAAATGTGACATTACATTTAAGGGTATTTTTTTCGATCAACTATAGCGAAGGGTTATTTTAGAAGCATATGTTGTGTATGAAATGTATCCATCGATTTATAAACCTTAGAATAAAACAATTTTTATATTAACAATTGGAATGAGCATTTTTTGTTAATGCGAAATACCGCCCGTGGTACGTCATAAAATCATGGCTGTTAATGCAAAAAAACGTCAGACTCCGTTCTGCTTCGGATCAAATTCAAGGTCTTTGAAAGACCTTGCAAAGATATGTGACAGGTTCAGCATCACATTATAAAGAACTTTTAAAGGAATTGTCTTCTAGCCACTCTGTGAAGGAATAGACGATTAAAAAATAATTGTAGAATTTAAAATTGTCAGGTCGAATAAATAAAATGTTTATAAATGATATATATTTCGTATATGAATTAATATATGTTATTAGATTTTTTTATATTAGTAATTCATTTTTATTGATCCTTCTTACAAAGACAAAGCGAATTTTTATCAATTATAGTGTATTCTGCTATTGTTTTGTTAATTTTGAAAAAAAAAACATAGATTATGCAAAATTTTATTTTTAGTCTTTATGAAATAATTAATTATTCGAAGATACCAAACAGTTCGTATTTTCTCCTACTTTTAAATTTTTTTATAACACGTATACTTAGTTAGAATAAAATAGTATTTTGTCATTGGATAAAGCAGAGAAAATAACTTTTAACACAATATTATAAGCCTAAAGAAAGATATAGGAGATTTTTTTCTCTCGTATAAGTGTACACGGGAGAAGTCACGGCAAAAACTAGTGTTTTAGTCGAAGTTTAACTCAGTACAGTACAACGCATCAAACTTTGCCGTTGTGAAGTTCGTCAGGAAAGCGTCGCAATGGCGTAAAACAGGAACGCGGCGGAAAAGAAGGAAGGGTTGTAGACCGTAATACTTGTGCATTATATCATTCGTAGCTAATTCAGGGCGGCAAAGTTTTGTGCGTTGTACTGTAGCCCGGGATTTTAAAACTGCGGTGGCTTGTAAAATATCTCGAGACAGGACTGGCCTCAACCAAAAAAAAAAGCTAAATTTTGTCGAGGACAGTCCTGTCTTCAGATATTTTGTAGACACCGCAGTTTTCACATCCCGAGTTATTGAGCTACACTTCGACGTATTGCAATTTTATTGTTTGCATTTGCATAAGAATACTGTTTGTCCTCACAAGTAACGGTGCGGTGGTTCAACTGTATCCGATAAAGTACCGTAAACAATAATAAAACCATGATTAGTAATGCAAGCGGCGTAAGAAAAGAATATATTTATTTTATTTTGTGAGCAGAATTAGAATATTTGCTTGCAAACTCTATACATAAAATAATAGCACCCGATGTGTCTGTATATTGGAAGTGTGTACGAAAATGGAGATGGTGCGATAGGAGAAATGTAATCTAAGTGAAAAAAACGATTTTTTTATGTGTCTCTTTGCGTATATCTCTGCAATTACTAAACGGATTTTGATCAAGTTTTCACGTATAGATAAAGCTTGGCTTGGAGCAGAATATGCATTTTATTTTATTTAAATCAAGTATTAGGATCTATTTTAGCTTCATTTAAAAACCTAGCCTGAAAAATTACAAGGCTAGCAATAATAACTGCTAGATTCGAAGGTCTATAGTTGTTACAATACGAACGCACAACAACGTCCAAAAGAAAAACAAAACCTACAATCGACCTTCACGACGCGGTCGACTTATCGAAAGATATACAAGGGGTCGGGAAGCGTCGAAGGGGGAGTGAATCGGGGGATGAGAGAGGGAGTTGAGAGAGGGAGTTGAGTTGCGATCAAAACTTTACACGACAGATGGAATTCCACGCGGGTGCAGACGCGGACGGATAGCTAGTAAAATATAAAATCGTACGCAAATCAGTATACCTATTAAGATTGGAAACGCGTTCAAAGAGAATTTTTGTACGAAAATCTGTTTATATGAATCCGATTGGTAAACATTTTGTAGGAAGTTCAATAAAGATGTGGCCTATTACAAAATTGTTACGATGACTCCGTTAGGTAACCATAGAGTTTAGTACAACTGAAATGCAGCGGTACTTGGCCGCATCGCGCCGGACGTCGACATGGCTTATAGACCTTTGATATACGGCGTGCGTTATCCTAAAATATTTTCCGAGAGAAAATTGAGACATTATACGAGATCTGTGAAAGAGACCAAAATAAGTACGGATGTAAGTAATGGAAGCGTTGTTTCGACGAAATAATTATTAATGCCGAATAACTTTATCGTTCGGGCGTTGTTAATACGTTTGATTGCCTACAAAATATTGATTAGTGGCCAGTTAGAAAAATGTGCTTCTCAAAGTGTGAAAAGTTATATACAACCATGACGGTTTAAATAACATCTAAATACTTTCGTAGCCTGTATATATAATGTACAAATATACATGTAACCATTGACGTCTAATGACATTACATACTTCAAGTAATGCTGAACGTAAATAAAAAATATTCGTTATGAATATATTAAAATGAAACATGTTTTTGAGCCGAGCCAGAAACTCTGTCAATTTGTATGTAACAATTAACATTGTATATATTTGTTCCGAACTGTATTCATTTTCAAATATGAAAAGTAATGTTTAAAAGTTTTAACCCTTCTCAACTAAGATGAATATGTAGGCATTTTTTTACGTTGAAAAAAATCACGAGTCAAACTAACGATAATTTTACAAACTTCGAAACGGAATAGCGCTAGCGGTCGAGTAGCCGGCGCTTCATTCTCAAATGGAAAAGTTCGGTTTCGAGCTCCTATCGAAAGCGAATCGATCGATTAGTTTACAGTACAACGCACAAAACTTTGCCGCTCTGAATTGGCTGTGAATGATGTAATGCGCGGATATTACGCTCCCCTATGTCCTTCCTTCTTTTCCGCCGCGTTCCTATTTTAAGCCGTTGCGACGCTTCCGTGACGGACTTCACAGCAGCAAAGTTTCGTGCCTTGTAGTGTACGAATCGGATCAAACTTTTCGCCGGTATAGCCCCAGAGCACGCGTCAAGGTGTCGTCGCCGGACGTTATCGTGCATCGCGACGTGGACGACGGCCGTTGACCTCTCTATCTGTAATAAAGTGTCACGGGGCGAATGTCGCTTTGGTGCGGCGATAAAAAAACCGACACGACGGGAACGGCAAGCCGAGCTCAACGATAATATAATTCTATCGCTAAAACTTACAATCTCCTATTACGATCGTGACATAACTGCCTCGCTGCATTCCGCTTAAGCTTATTTAAACATATCATGTCCCATATGGACGCGTTGAATATCGTTTGACAGATTGATGTATGTAGATAATTAAATTAGTATTTGTCATAATAGTGATCAATATTTGTCATACTAGTAGTCAATATTTATCATTAAAAAATTGGTTGCCTGTAAAGTCGGTATACGGGCGAAAGTTTTACGTGACAACGACTTTGAATGGTAAAATCATTTTAATGTGAATATTCATTCGTATAGTAGGAAGAAGGATGAAATAATAGTAACAATTTAAAACATTTATTTATACAAAGAATTATATTTAAAACATTAATTTATACAAAGAATCTCGCACTGAATTTCATATTAACAAAATTTTATTTTTACCTTTACACATACATACGTATTTATATACAAATATACATACAATAACTTGCAATACATTTGCAAGCTATGCACTAATTCTCTAGTGCTGCGCGCGCGGCAGACCGATCATAGTTGAGTGGGAGAGAGACGCAAGGCATTCGGCGGGCCTCTCTCTCTCGTTCGGTGACTCATCGTAACGTTACCGAGCGTTACACTTTTTCATAAGTGACTCCCAGCCGCAACCTAATTTAAGACGTTGTCACGTCAAAAGTAAATCGATTTCACGATTATGTTCCCAGTCGAAATTTCAATTCTGATTCCGCGGCCAGTTCCGATTCCGATTTGGACGAAGCCGGGGGCAAATATTAATATCAAAATAAAATGTAAGTAATATTACTCGGGGGATAGAGCAGTTTTCTGAGAGTTAAATAATTGTTAAATTCGTCTTAGGAATACAAATTCATGGATGAAAGTAGAGGACAATGTTAGAAGCCTAATTTACTCGAGAATGGTGCAAATGTTTATCAGTGAAAGAATTCTTAGAACTGATTCATTAGTTCGGTTTGGTAATATAAATACGTGGATGAAACCGGGGATAAATGGTAGTTGTTTTTTTTTAGAAAATTTCCCGGGCATGCGTACAATATATCACCTAAGTTTCACCGCATTCGGATGAATGGATAAGACACGTATAGAGGAATTTATATTGATTTTTATTTATATATGTTTTCTCTCTATAATCATGTTCATCGAAATATTATAATTTATTGAAAAATAAGTAAGATCTTTAAGATTGTTTTAATCTATTTCATTATTATTTCAAAAACAGCACCAAACGTTAATTGGAATGCTGAACTTTAAATTAAAACTTTTAACAAGTATCAATCTTCGGAATTTAAAACTATTAAATCAATAAAAAATATAATAATAATTTTAAAATACACCTATATGTAATTAAAATAAAATCTAATCTTTTCCATTGCAATATTTTGAGTTTAATGGCCAGATTAGAAACTTTTTAGAAATAGAAGTCGTTTGTTGCTCATTGTTACCGAAAAGCTAAAGATACCAAATTGTATGTTTTGTTTACTGTAAGAAGTTACTTCTTTTAGCGTAATAGTTACAATTAAATGTGTACGATTTTTGTCACTGTTTTTTTCACAGTTTTGTCTATTACCTTTCTAATTGACAGATAACGTGACGTATTGTTAATAGATCGTAATAATTATTTAACTTTACACTATTCACCGACGTGTAACTACTTAAAATGTTTTTCATCATCATTGCAGCCGAGCTAACGGCGAGAGAACGGGGTGAGAGAAATCCGCTTAAATACCAAAGTGAATCATCGACGAGGCGAGAGTTGGCGTGAAGAGCTAACGTAATTGCACAATATGCATTTCCTTCGATGTGGGGCAATCATTTATTGCGTAAAATTCTCGAACAATTGTGCAAAGTTAAAAGAAAAAGCGAATCGCAACATTGAAAAAGCAAACTAAAAAATTTACAAAAACCAAAACGATCGTTTGTGAGTCGTCACATGTATCTAATAATTTTTCACATATGTACCGATGGAATGAACCGGTTATTCCATAGTGCGAAAAAGGGTCGTGTGCGAGTCAGACTCGTATGGACAGGGTTCCGTATTATAAGTAAGTAATCGCGTTGCTCTTTTTCAAAATCTGACTCGAAATTGTTTATGGTAACTAGAATTAAATTGTCGTACTGTATTCTAAATTTTATTGAAATTTAACTCAATTTTATTTGAGTAGCCAAAATAAAAAAAAGTCATAAAAAGAAGTATAACCATCATATCAATCGAATTTATTACTCCTTGTTAAAATAATCAACATATTTTATAAACGTTTTCTTTTCATTAATATCTTTTTTCGTAGTAATTAAAAAACTTAAGATTATCGTTAAAGTTTTCCTATAAGCAGCTATGCATGAGACACTATGTTTTGGATATTTTCAAAATCTCAGACTATTCATTTATATATATTTTCATAATATTTTTTAAAACGTCCATTTTGAAATTACCAAAAAAAATTGGTATATTTCTCATAATAAACCCGTTCATTTAATATGTCATACAATGATTTTGTTATTTTTTTAATGCGTCTTCCAAACTTACCACTAATGTGGACACCCATCTTAATATATCTAGCGAATTCTCTGAGCGAATTCCAACTTTTTCGTTCAGAAGATTCGGAGAAAATAGTTGCGACAGTTGGACAAACAGACAGAATTGAATGTGATAAGGCACTTGTCTTTTTCATTAAATGTTGTGGGTAAGTCTAAATATAAACAAAATTGAGGGCTAAGATATAGATGTGTACGTATTTAGGGGTTCCTCATCGCCCCCGTCGTCTGTAACGTAACTTATCGTATTAAATATAAATTATTTTTTTCAAAATTGAAATATTTTCTAAAGTAATTAATTACTCAAATTTAAAAAAAGGAGATATAAAACAAAAATGGCAAAACGATATCTTTTAAAAAAGAATATCCTTATTATTTCTATACTTTATTGAACAAGTCTTCATTTTTAACATACTTAAAAAAATAGTAGGTTCTATATTCGACGCGTATATTTTTTACTTAAGACATATATTATTTGTAACGTATTACCATAGAGGAAATAAGACGTAGAGTACGGCGCCCCGATATCTTAATTCCTCTATGGTATTGCCGAATATTTTTAATTTTTTATTTATTTTGTGTTATTATGTAAAGAGATTATTTTTATTCGATATCTCATTAATTAACGAAGTATTATTTTAACTAATTTCAAAAAATCATCTATATTTTTCTATGTATTTTCACAGACTTCTCAGTAACTGCGAAACTAAAATTGTATAAGATTTCGAAGGGGTCCCGTATTAAGGTTATTTATAATGTTTAAAATTTATAAAGGTTTGGACATAATAATGTCTTTTTTTTTCTGTCGATGTCAGATCAATAGATTCTTAGTTATAGTGCAGATTACATTGCTGATCATTTAGGTTCTGCGATTTTCTAGTGATTTGAGGAACAATCCGAAAACATGAAGTCTTTGAAATCGATTTACTATATCGATGATGATTCGCGTCCTGTGTTGGTTATACTCCAATTGAAAATGTAGGCAACCTTGAATGATTAGCAACGTCATCGTCTAATTCGGTATTTCCAATTTCTTTGTGCAAAAGTAAAGCGATGGTTTAATTAATAAATAATACATGTGTATAATAATGTAAATAATACATTATTATTTATAATGTATTATTTAAAATTGTATTATTTTGTTATGCTACAAGCAAGAAGTCGATGTTGAATGTAGTAGTAGAAGTAGATATTAGATAAATTTTAATGATTGATTTACGAAAAAATGTTAATAAAAAAAAAGATATAAAGACCCATCAAACTAAAAACTGCATTAGTTACAACAATTAACTGTCTCTGCAGTCAGTGTCAGCTTATGGCAGATAAAATAATAAAACTTTTCCCGTAACATAGTATCTACGTACAAATTTTATTACAGATTATAATTAATTATAACAAAATGAATAATATAGCGTTCGTTGGCCGTCCTCAGGTGCAAATTTACCCTCTTTATTATGTAAAGCGAAATAATATTTAAGTTGACACAGTACATCTTGCCCGACACTCTCAAGGCAATAGGTTTTATGGTTGTGTTATTTAAATAGATATTTTAGTGTCGGATTAAGTTACCTAATTCAACTCAACACTTAAATCCACAGACACGAATACGAAATGTCTAAGCACTTCTAAGGCCATGAAAGCGTCTGAGATGCATTATTTTTAGATAGTGATTCCAAAAACAACTAATTATTCCGACTAACGAGTGTTCGCAGGCGGTTATTGTTCACTCTTTAATAATTATTTTCTTCTATTTTGCACTTTAATTTATTTCATTCGTAGCAAGTTCGGCTTTTATCTTCCTTTACGTCAAACAAATAAAGTGAAGTTTGCATTTCGACCGGCAATGCACCCCATGCAATTAGATCACGCCTTTTTTATAATATTTTTCACGACCCTCGCTTTAACCCAAAATCTCCCCCTTGTAAAGCGGTGTGCAGCACGGCGGATGAAACTCTGCCACTGTGAAGTTAGTCACGAAAGCGTCACGCGAACACGGGGGAGAAGAGGAAAAGGTTGGTCGTGGAGAGCTGTGCCTGCGCATCACATATTTTTCAGTCAATTCAGAGGGGCAAAGTTTCGTGCGTTGTATTGTACACATTTAACTTCCTCGACAATTTATTTGATTTATGGAAGACCCCTTATTTACAAGTATATCGCCGTTTTCCGAATTACCCATAGAGTTGTTCGTGAACACAAAATGTCGCCCCGATGAGAAATATTCGCTATTACAATAGACAAGAGTGCAACATTTTAAGTAGAAGACGTGTTACCGTCATTTTTGGAATACTTTTAATTTAATAATCCTAACGAAAGCAAAAAAAAAAAACAATTTTTTTAGACTTTGACGCGTGCCTCACACGCCTGTCTGTCAGAACTTATCATTAGCTCGCGTAAATTGTCGCAACCTACGCAAGCGGTACGTATTGAATATTGTATTTGAATCGTCACGAAAGGTATTTGGTTCTTATCTAGCTATAGATAGCATTACTAGCTTAGATAGCACTATTTATTCAGCTGTAGTTTCGCTCTGCCGCGAACGGTCACGCTCGACGCACGCCGCAGGGAGAGTAGAAAGTGATTGCGTTGCGATGCCCCAGAAATGAGTTAACGGCATAAAACTATGCATTGCTGACATTATTATGTGTATACAAAGATGTAAACTTTTCGAAATTTTAACAAAGAACGATAATTTTTTTTTAGTGAGTCCAACCAGATAAAAGTGCGTTAGAAAGTTGTCGTACTTTTTCGACGGACTTAAAAGTAAAAAAAGGAGATTGTTTCTTTTTTTTCGTATTGTGCTTGATTTTATTGCTTTCACTTTGATTTGTCTTTTTTTTTCGTTTCAAACATGCCTTTAAAGTTTTATGAGTGTGTGAAATGCATCGGTTCTTTTCGTTTTGCCGGTGCACCTTTTCGTTTTCCGTTTGGATTATTTCATTTTTAAATGGCTGTTGAATAAAATAAATGTACGTAACCTACCACTATAAAGCTTTTGCTTTTATTCGACTAAAATGAAATATTTAATGGAATATGTATGTTCGTTTTTGCACTACGGCGACCCCAATATATTTTTTTTTAATTCAAAGTTTTGCAATACATTTAGTATTAGGAGCTGCCAACGAAAAAAAAGTGAACTTCTTTGGCTATGACGCAACTTCAAAAAAAAAAAACATTCCCTGATATAGCACCCCAATAAAAACAAAATAAATAAACGTGACGAAATTACTCACTGTAGTAGTAAAATCAATTCCGCTTTCGCCTTGCACCATATATTCTTCATTAGCAATAGGGTTTTGTCTTAATTACGGCGAAACTCTTTTAAAAACAATTTTTCAGGCTGAAATTCATATGTTTCTAACACACACACACACGCACACGACCACTCGCTCAGAGCGCCACACCGCGACTGCCGCAACGGCCTATCGCCGCTAATAGCGCCGCTATTAACTCTACACTCTGCGAACCGCCGGGCGACGAACGCAACGAAAGGCCTACAAAGAAAGTGATGTACGACGTTACGATCGCATTACCGTGTCCTATCTAACCGTCTACTATGTTATTTTTTCGTCATTTAGCATAGATTACGTCATACGACTGTTGGCGCTTTTGTACGGTAGGTTAAAACCATTTTAGTACCTAAATACTATCCAAGTCTCACAAAAATCTACACAAACGCTGGATCATGATACTGCGCAATTAACTTTGTCGATGTTGATGCCTTACGGCGGGTCGTACCGAAAGTGTAACGTAATACGTAAACGTAATGTATGGACGATATGGATTACTTTCAGGAGTCACGTTTTTGCTTTTGGTTTGACCCATCTTTAATATAATTAGACTATTAGAGTTATGTTATTTAAGTTAAACTAGCGAAGCGTTTGAATAATAATTGTATATTTAATGATTTTGTATCGTATTTTTTCGCTATGTTGTCCGCCTGTTGTTTTTATGTTTAATTCAAAATGGGAATGATTCTATATATTTTTTTAAATCAACGGTGTGAAAGATATGGGATAGAAATTTTGACATTTCATCTGTATTTTATTTTATTCGCTTATTTTATTTTCCGTTAAGATGTGAGACAATTTCAAAATAAACTATTTTTGCTATTCTATTACTCAAAATAGATATTTAATTATGAAAATCACCAAGTTGGAGAGGACTATCTTTTTCTCTACAGCGCCGCCCCGTGGGCATAGACCGAATCACGTCATCTTTCATAACAATCGATCGCGACGTGAACCATGAACTCGATTTGGTTCCCGCTGTCGATCCCGATCCTGTTACAGTTCCCGATTCCAATCCAAGTTTCTAAATCCCTAGATCCTGATTCTGTGATTCGATTTCGACGAAATTTTTCCGGAGGAACACGTATCCTCATGTCCTCACACTGAAAACGCACGTAGTGCAAGTATTTTTTTTATGTTATAAAACGATCTCAATCACGATTTTGCTCGCGATTCCAGTTCTGCTCGCAAATCCGATACCAGACCGAAGTCGAACTTGACTCTTCCTTGAAAATTGTCGTCACCAATAACCAATGACCTATATGTAACCACATTGGTCAACGCCAATAACCGATAAACATAATTAAAGAGAATTCGTTCTACGTCCACGCGAGCAAAGTTGCGAGCAGAACCTAGTATCTCTATAAATTATAGTCTACATGTTATTCTGATGTATACGCTATAATATATATGAATGAATTACATCAATACATTATTTAAGTATGTATAAACTATATATATAAAAGCTTAATCGAAATTCGTTCATTTTTTGCATGAAAAAGTAATAAACATCCATCCATCCTCATTAAAATTTCGTGTTTGTAATGTTATTAAAAGTAGGATTGTTGTGTCAGATATTCACCAATTTTATTACCTCATTACAGAGACGATAAAAATCGTACACAACAATTCATTAGAAAATATTTTCATAAAAGAAAAACAAAGAAAAACTCTATAATAGAGTTTTTCATTGTTTTTCCTCCCCGTGACGGAGGAATACGATTAATTTGTCGGCATTGCTATTAACGCTAAGACGCTCTTTCGAACGCGGCCAGACGGCATTGAGATGCCACGACAGCCTAGCCGCCCTTAGACGGGCCAAGGGGCGTCTTAGGCTTAAAGTACACGACGCAGAAGGCAACCAGAGGTTGAGATTCCCTTAGAAAGTTAAATAAAACGTATACAAAACATCGACATTTAACGATTGCCCTAGCGTGAAAAGTTCCTGGGTCACAAACATGGGTTGGACCATTAATTGCCCGCATTCGCATTACAGGGCGCGCGATGGGTCGTAGATTGTAAGAAAGTTTAAGACGAGGGGGCTTGGACGTAAAATCATTTATCTTAATTTCGATGTTAAGTCGGATGTTAAAATATACTTATTAAAGTAGGCGAAAATGAAAAAAAAAAGTTAAGTAAATATGGTCAGAAGAAAAAAATAGTGCTTGAAATCTAAACTACATCTATTGTCAGTAAACAATAGCGAATAGCCTAAACACATGCGCGTGCGACTCGGAAAAAACGTATTCGAACCCGTAAATGCTGCGTGATTGGTCTCTGCTAATAATTGCTTCAAATAATTTGACATTATTGTCATTAGATAGCAAAGTCCAATTACAGCACATAAAATATCGATTTTAGTTATACAAAAAATATGAGGAAATCTGTTGTTTTGTAATAAATATTTTCTTTGTTTTCAACGTTGTTTTATTTTCGTACACGTTTTATCCTTTTGTCATCCATAGAGCAAAAAAACATATTATTGTTATTTACTTATTTGCGTATTTTGTTTCTGCTTCAACATTACGTATATTTTAAATTTATTTGGCACTAAATATGTATGATTTAAGATAAAGGTTATTATTCTGTTGAAATATACATATAAGGAATGAACAATTTGTGTAACATTACTATAGTTTATCATATTTAAATAATTATGATAAATTATAATAAAGTCTCTCGAAGAGTTTATTATTATAAATTAATCATATAAAATATCATTTTAATTTATTATAATTCAATAAATAAGAGATTAAATAATATATTGTCTCCAACATATGTGATAATATTGATCTTCATAGTTAAATTCGATATCATCAGAACAGTCTTGACTTGATTTTGTGCTTTTTCAGGATTTTATAGGTTTTTCGGCGAGAGTAAATTTAACTTTCATTTTAATTCCAGAAGATTACAAGTAACCGAATAGTCACTGGCATATAATTAATTATGAATATAGAATGTATAAATATAGTTCTCAAAATTAGGTGCTTTTTACGGTCAACAAATGCTTTAAAAAAAAGCATAACCATCTATTTGCGATACAATATTAAATATGTGTATTTTGTTTTAAGAGATAATTAAACCATGAGGTAACACGAACACGACATAAAAATATTTTTAAGATATGCCAGATGATGCTTCTTTATTTGCAATGAATATGGCAGTCAGAATACTATCGAGTTCCGGATAATCTGCGCATAACACATTTTATTTAATAAAAGATGCGTCGTAATTAAGTATTTAAATAGATAATTACATAAAATAACTAGGACATTGGTCGATTTTAATTATGACGAGTGAATACACCGCAGCTATGATTGCATTATTGATTATTTTTAGTTTTTGAAGATTTTTCATTTACAATTCTTAGTGTATACAAAAAAATATTCAATCAATGACCTTTTAGTTATTCAAAGTTTAAATTGTAATTTACTAGATTCAAAAGATTTGTTGTTTTAGACCATCAAATAAATGATTTTATTCAAATCATAACAATTGTTGAACCTGTTTTTTGTAATTAAAAATATATTTGCAAAAGCTTTAAAGTATGCAGTAACAGTATTATTCCTTATCAAATGTTATACAAAATAAGTTAGTTTTTTAGAGAAATATAACGCAGATAAAATTTAGGTGCGTATGATTTAAAATTTTTAATTTCATTTAAAAATATTGAATAAAGATAAGCAATTATAAAACGTTCGTTTCGTTCGGTTCGTTTTATCGAAAGGCAAAACTGCATGCGAAACATCACTGGTCACCGTCGCCCATGGACATTTGTAACCCCAGGGGAGTCGCCAGTGCCGTTGGCGGCCTCTTGAATAGGAATGGGATATTTGATGAAGGGGGAGTGGAATGATGGAAGGGAAAGTGGAGTAATACAAAAGTGAGTGGGCAGATATTGTGGCTTAATCCGTACTTAATGCAGTTGTAATTTTTTTTTTCATTCAGTTCGTTGGCACGAATTTCTTGAAAAGGAAATCCCTACGAACTCTGAACGTGCAGATTTTTTTTTATGAGCAATGAATTAATTTAATAAAAACAATGGGTATATAAAAAATTTGGTAAATTAATGAATAATCTTTTTATAAAAATAAATATTTTTATATTGTACGAAGTGCCAATATTACTTTTGTTTTTCAATGTTTATAATATTCAGGTTTTGACATTTTTCGATGTAACGTTTAACTGGAATTAAGATTTAAAATCAATTTAAAATTATACGCCAAAAGGGGTTATGGAAACTGGAAATGAGGGCTATGTATCGATGCTCAATCGATTCGGATTGTCTACTTTATTTGTCCAAAGCTTCATCACAAGCGACCATTACTAACGAAAGACGAAAAATAAGGAACTTAACTAGTAATCAAGAAATAATACAAGCTTATCAGTTTGAATTAAAAACTACGGAATAAATAATAAACAATCGAAACTAACTAAGCAAGCAGAAAAGTAGTGAATATCTTAGAAGAGTCGATCGACAGAATGCTTGATACAGTAACCCCATGCTCAGAGTTAAAATTAGGAAACTTTTACCAGATAGTATGCGTGCTGGCACAGAACAAGACAGGAAAAATCAGAACACGTTTCGATCGCTAAGCAATTAGTACAATCATATATGAAGATAAGTAAAAGCAGGAATTAAGGAATAAAACATCGAGAAATATATAAAAAAGAGCAGGAATGGTGCTAAAGGTAATCCGGAATGTAGACAATACAGAAAACCATAAAAACTCACCAGAGCTGATTCTGCTTTTTACAAAACTGGGAAATAAAATATGTTCTATCAATTTACTAACATAACTTCGATCGAACAAGAAACACAGGTGTGTTTGTCCTCAAATATGGTAAGCCACTTTCAATCCTAGGTTCGTACCAGTCAATAAAACTTCTCAGTATGATCTAAATCTAAATCCAATCTAAATACTATATATATAAAAAACTAAATAATAAAAATAAAATGCTAATGTTTGTAAAGACAGGGTTTTCTCTATCACCACCAATTCCAATCAACTTCGCGTTAGGGTGGTAAGCACCCCTTGGTCTCACGGTGAGAATGAGGGAGTTTGGTCGCCGTGGATGGAAGTGGGTGGTTGTGGATGGCGAAAATGTGAAAAAGTATATATCTATCCTTATTTAATTTATGAGAACTTCTGGAAATGATCTAGAAAACTCCAAAATGTGTGCAACTGTTAAAAATCGATCCAGAATGTTCCAGAAGGTTCTAAAAATTTCTGGAATGATCTGGAAAGTTTCAAAATGTCTGCAGCTGCTAAAATCAATATGGAATCATCTAGGAAGTTCTAAAAATTTCTGGAATGATTAAGAAAGTTCCAAAATGTCTGCAACTGTTACAATCAATCGATCTGGAATGTTTTGGAAGGTTCTAAAAATTTCTGGAATACTCTAGAAAGTTCTGAAATGTTTGCAATTGTTAAAGTCAATGTGGAATATTGTAGAAAGTTCTAAAAGAAATATGAAACGAATTAATTATCTAACTCATAAGGACTTCTAAAATTTTCTAGACTTTGCTGTAATATTCTAGATCATTCTAGAACGATCTACTATCACCCAAAAATGTTATAAAGATGCATGGTGGTCTGTCACTATCGAAAATAATCTTGAAAGTTATAAACCGAGATTCAGACAGTTTTCGTCAATTTGATTGTATTTGCAGTTGTGAGAAGATTAATAAAAATTGATAGTGAACAGTAATTAATAAAATTCAAGTGGTTTTGGCAAGTGAAAAAGAACAAACTATCTGAATATTCTAGAGTATTCTGGTACTAGAAATTTCGGTGTATTATGGTATATGAACCAAAATTCAGTGACTTCGCCAGTGTTATCATAATAACAATCAAGAGATTAATTTTGTGTAATTTTATTACATTACATAGACCTAATGCCAAGGCGTAGAAACGTATTTACAAAAGTTCCAGTGGATTCAAAAAGAAGAAAAATAGCACGTCGAACTGAAACAGAAGAACAACGAGAAAAACGGCTTTCGAATATTCCTAAAGGAGTTAAAAGAAAAGAACACATATTAACGAAGAAGTGCTATCCCGAACGAAAACTTTTAAAAAACGTCAATCTGCTGATCAACATGAAGTGGAAAATAGAGGTAGTAAAGAAAGAATGGCTAAGTTACGCAAAAAACGAGCTGTAACAAGTGAAATTGAGAATTTAGAACTTCAGGTGTTCAGTTCCATTATGACTGCAAAAAACAATATAGTGAACATCCAAATATTGTCCTCGAAAAAATGAATACGATATGCGATTATTATCATGCGAGCAAATTTAAAAGCGAAGGCTGCTGGTTTGTGCTATTCGAGTGGTAAAGTCAAATTACTTGCATTAGAGGTATCACCACCAAAATTACTTTCTAATATGAATGGAATAACACCAGATTTCAATCATTTACTACAATATATACGTCGATACATCTGTTGTTTTCAAATGACTTCATTTGGAGTTTCATTAATATGCCACGAAGAAAATTTCTGCCCAGTTTTCAAAGATCAAGGCCAAATTTATCATCGAGTTGGCTCACTTCTGCTGCTGTCCAATGAAACTTCCAAATTTCTTCAAGTATATTTCATTGGTAATGAAGAACTTGAAACAGATCAACGTTGCTCTTACATTCAGGGACCACAACTAGATAATAATATAAAAATTATAGCATCTATTTGACGATCATAATCAACAAAAAATGTGTTTAAGACTTCTCTAGACTGAATCGTTGCAGATAATGATAAAATCGTCATTCGAGCAGGCAAAAGACCAACCGGTCAACACGAACGAAGGTTCAATGCACCTCAGACGTACGAAGTTGTCGTAATAATTGTTGATAAAGAATGTGGTCGTCGTGATGTTATTATTCAACGCCGAAGTAATAAATAGCAATGTATTTCTGAAACACTTCATAGTTATGATGTACTACAGTATCCGCTAATTTTTTGGTAAAGTGAGGAGTTATCACTTAACTATTCTACAAATCGATCCAGCTACAGGTATCGAAACTAACAAAAAAGTATCAGGTGTGCAATTTTATGCTTATCGAATTATGACCAGAAATGGTGAACCGTATTTTAAATTGTCGGCAGTTATTTCAGCAGTTTATTGTAGATGTGTATGCTGAAATTGAAACGGAAAGATTAGAGTTTATTCGCCATCAACAGCGAAAGTTGCGTTCGGATGAATACATCCATTTAAGAGATGCTATGATAAATGATGGAAACACTCGATACTATGGGAAAATTGGTCATAGTGCCATATACGTTACAGGAAATCCACGTCACATGCATGAATATGCTCAAGATGCGATAACTTATGTCAGGAAACAGGGTCGACCATATTTATTTATAACATTTACATGTAATTCTTCGTGGGTTTACTTCGTGTAATTCAACGTGGGTGGAAATCAAAGAAGAATTACAATATGGACAGACAGCCAGCGATCGAATTGATGTAAAATAAAATAATTGGTACTGTTATTTGCTAGTTATTTGGTATTGTTATTTACTGTTATTTTCAATTGAAGAGCAGTAACAAAGACTGCCACATTCTCAAAACATAATTTGATTTCAAAATAAAATACAACCGAATCGAATAGATGATATCATCAAGGTTGAGTTTCCAAATGTGGAAGAAGAACCTGATCTTTTCAGTATTATCGTAAAAAACATGGTTCATGGCCCGTATGTGTGAACTAAATAGAAGTTCAGATGAAAGATGAAAAATGTACGAAACGTGTTATCTTAAGCGATTTTTTTAACGAAACAGTTACAGGTGAAGACGGGTATCTGAAATACAGACATCGATCACTAGAATAAGGCGGATTTACGGCTAAAATTAAAATACGAGGCTATGAAGAAATTCAAATTAACAATCAATGGGCGGTTCCACTTTTATCAAAAATGTTTAATGCCCATATCAATGTTGAATACTGCAGTTCTGCAAAATCGAGAAAACATGTATGCAAATATATTAATAAAGACAGTGGTATAGCTATTTTTACGGTAACCAAAGAAAACCAGCGTGATGAGATAGTACTGTATGAAATGGGTGGTTACATTAGTGCCAAAGAAGCGATTTGGCGAATTTTAAGTTTTCCAATACGCGATCGAGATCCGCCAGTTCTCCATTTATCCGTCCATTTAGAAAACGAACAAGGTGTCTTTTTCACTAAAGAACCAGCACAAAAAGTTGCGACGAAACTATCATCACGAATAACAGCCTTTTTTGAACTATGCCAGAAACATTCATTTGCTAAGACTTTACTTTACTTAGAAGTACCAAGCATGGGATACGACAAGTAAACAATTTAATCTTCGAAAATATTGAATGGAGAATTCAAGAGTAAAACTACAGGATGAGTCTACATAGTGTATCCAAAAAACGCTGAATGTTTCTATCTATGTGTATTTCTTCACGCTATTTGTGGCCTAACCTGTTTTGAAAATTTGAAAACTGTCAATGGTAACATTTGTGAGACATATCGCGAAGCATGTAAAAGAATGGGTCTACTAGAAAACGATAATAATTGGGAATTAGCTATGAATGAAGCAGCCCAAACGGCAGCAGCAAATCAAATTCGTGAGCTTTTCGAAATTACATTAAAGACATGTACTCCTTCTAATCCAAGTCGACTATGGCTAAAATAATGAGAATATATGAGCGATGACATCTTGGTTGAACTACAATAACAAAACTCTGACTTAGAAATTAATTTTAACGAAGAAATTTTCGACAAAGCTTTGATATTGATAGAAGATAAATATTTAGCAATGTCTAACCAAACGTTAATACAACTAAGTGTTCGATCTCCGAAACAAAGTCATCTGGATGCTATAAACAGTGGAGTTTTAAGAGAAACATATTATAATATTGACGAATTGAGGCTTTACATCCAAAACAACAAACCTTGTTAACTGATAGTCAAAAAAAAAATTATGATATAATAATGGATTATTATAAAAAGAGCAAGGTGGTATAGCATCTTTAGACGTACCTGGAGGCACATTTTTGATTAATTTAATTCTAGCTAAAATCCGTGCAAATAAAGAAATTTTTCTCACCCTGGCTTCATCTGGGATAGCAGTAACACTTATGGATGGTGGCGCTTTCTGGCTTAAAATTACTATTAAATATAGCTGACTATGAATTCTCGGTAGGTATGTAATATTACAAAATCATCAGCAAGTGAACAAATATTGAAACAGTGCAAAGCCATTATATGGGACAAAAAGCACAATGGCGCATAGAAAATCACTAGAAGCACTCAATAGAACACTTCTAGATTTACGCGACAACACGAATGTAATGGGAGTTATGTTGTTAATGCTATCACGCGATTTTCATCAAACGCTACCTGTCATTCTGAAATCAACACCGGCGGATGAAATTAACGCTTTCTTAAAGAAGTTAGTAATCTGGAAACACGTAAAAATAATTAAATTAACAACAATAATAATATAAGGGCGCAGATTTTAGGAGATGAAAAGGTACAAGAATTTTCTGAAAAAATTTACAAATAAGAGAGGGAACTTATCGAATAGACGAAAATACTGGCCAAATCACATTAACTAATGAGTTATGTAATGTTGTTGAAACACCGGAACAACTTATAAATGAAGTATATCCAAGTGTTGCTGAAAATTATACCAATTCAGAAAGGTTACGCGAACGAATTAATCTAGCTACGAAGAACGACATTGTCAACGGCATCAACAACATCATCCAGGAAATGATTTCAAGACAAGAGAAAATCTACACGTCAATAGATACAATGACTGATGAACAAGAAAGCATCAATTTCCCTTCTGAATCTTTAAATTCATTAAATGTTCCAGGAATGCCATTACAACATCTTAAGTTAAACGGTGGTTCACCAATTACTTTATTACGAAATTTGAACTCGCCGAAACTGTGTAATGGTACGAGACTCTGCATCAAACAGATACAAAACAACATCATCGAAGCCATTATAATGGCTGATAAAGTAAAGGACAGGTAGTATTTATACCATGGATACCTTTAATATCAAATGGATTGCCCTTTACTTTTAAACGTTACAATACCTTGTGAAGTTGCCTTAGAGCATGACTATCAAAAAAGTACAGGGCCAAACATTCCAATACTATGGCGTAGCCTTAAAGGAACCATGCTTTACACATGGCTAATTATACGTCGCATGCTTACGAGTAGGATTATCTCGAATTTGTTCATTTACAGTCCAGACAATAAAACTATAAATGTAGTCTATAAGCAAGTATTGTAAAAAGTAATTTAAAAAAATGTAACTAAAATTACTGATGCCTAAAGATGTTTCTTATTTTGACTTTTAATTATTTCAACTCGTTAATTAGTTAACTAATTTGATATACTCTTTATACACCGTGTGTTTTATGGTGAAATAAGTCTCTCAATATCTAAGATAGAAATCTATAATATATACGTTAAAAAATTGATTATTAAATATTTTTTATACCATTAAACATGCGATGTATTTTAACCCGAAAAACGCCGGGTTTCGCTGCTAGTTAAGTAATATTTATGAAATACTATAATCAGTACTGTACTATGGCAGTAGTATAAGTATACTATAGTAGTACTAGTTACTGTATGCTCATACTTACGAAACACATCATTCCCCATTTTTGACATGGTTTCATTATTGGTAAAAGTGGAGTGACAAACCCTTTTCGAAAAGCAAAGATCATAACGGACACCCGAAATAAAAATGAATCTACTATAATAGCTATTATTAATTTGACCAAGGTTTTTGATATAAGTATATAATTGATAACGTGGCATTTAAAAAAAAAAAAACTATAGAATGCTAATATCCAAAACAGAATGATTGAAATCTTCAACGATTAATTCTCTGACAGAAGAAAATATAAAGTATGTTACAGCGATAAACAGTTAGTACTTTTTTCAAAGCTCCATTGTCAGGAAAATTATTTTTATTTTCATATTTCCGTCATAATAGCTGATTCAACACTCACAGTACGTTGACGAGCTGTGCATCACAAACGCAACTAACAATATTTATAGAGCGGTTACCGGACTAGAGTGAGACCTCGAAGAAATTCTTTACTATTATAACATCTCGACAATTTTAACAAAAGCAAACTCTGAGAGGGTGTCTACCGAATATGTAAAAGTAATAAGTAAGTTTAAGCGTGTGGATTGACAAAACCAGATACATAAGAAAGCAAGTGAATTATTTATACATATAAATTAAGCGTATAGGAATAAAGCTGGCACCCATCATCGGTTGGTATTCAGAAATAGATATACATATATAGGGAACTCCGACAAGCCTGCCGTTTTATCCTTGTTTATGGCACAATGCAGCTGTTGCCACATGTTAGGGAAATCACACAACCTCACTCGCGAATGTCTATAAGCAAGCTTTCAAAACCGCAGGCACTTTCTCAAAACGAAAACAATATGGAAAATGCTTGACGAAGACCGGCAGCATCTGTAGATTCATGATTTTCGCTTAGAAGTGCTGAATAATCTTATCCAGAGCAGTTTCAGAAGTGGAAACTTCTGGGGAAGAAAAATAGCAGAAATAGGAACTTTCCGATCCAATGATAGTTGCTTCTCGTTACCCTGAAATAGAGTATCTACAGGGCGACGCGAGGACAAATCAGACAGAAAGTGAACGTTTTCTCATAGAACGGATAAACTAATATAGGAATAAGCCGGTAATACTAACACTAAACCTATATATAATAACTAATATAGAACGTAACATGAACTGGTTTGCTGGAAACGCCTTGTAAAAGAGAATACTAACAATAAAGATAATTTCTTTTTTATTTCATTTTTATTCTTTCATTACTTCGAATAAAACGGCACATTAGCTGAATTAAAACAATTACATTTATATCTGATTAAAATTAGTAGTCGTGCCATCAATTTTGCTAAGGATAGAGTCTCATGATTCCGTTCAATGTAACATTTTTATGAATATTTATAAAACAATTTTTGTAACTATTCATATCTTTCTTCCAGAAAATAACTTTAATGTTTTATATGCAATGATTTCAAATATACCTATTTGAATCATTGTGTCAAAACTGAATTTGATTGCGGAATTTTTTTAGAATAAGGTAACAATGATTTTTCGATTTTTCTATTGTAGTCATATTTTATTACATAATGATGTTTATTACACAATGATCATCAAGAATTTTCTACATGTGTTGGTTCGATCATGACATTTTTCTCTGTCATGTTAAGAACGTAATAATTTACATTTCAATTTGTAAATCAGTTAAGGGAAAACACAGTCGCGTAGGTCTCGTATTCATCTTTCATCTATTGTTAAAACAAGCGCTCGTGCCGACACCAACGGTCTATAATTTATTTTGAGCTTGTTCAATATTCTGTTTGTGTGGAGCAAGAAAGATGGGGGATGATGCACATTAGCGAATAAAAACTGACATTGGAATTGTAATACAAATTTTAATTTAAAATACTAATTCAATATATCAAAACATTAATATACCGTCGATTTTCTACAAACCTTGCGCAAAATTATTCTAATACTTTATTTAAGGCAAAACGGCATATTATTATTAAAATTTTTTCCTTATTCTAATTTATTGAAACTTTAAGTGGGATTGGACTTCCGAATTACCACATAAAAGCAAATACGTTTACACAATAACATAACAATTTCAAAAATATTAGAAGACTTTTAGACTGGAATGAAATTTATTTTATAATAGAGTCTATAAATTTGTAGTTACATTAGTTAGAAATTCATCAATTTTCGGTGGCGTTAAGTCACTGATAAGGATATGCTATATTTCTTGTTATCTGCATTATCTCTCTGCGTTGTTGTTTACATTATGATTTCGTTTTTAGCTAAAACTGTCATAAAAAAGTTCTAAAAGATTGTCAATCGAAAAACAATCTTTCGGTGTACGTAGAAGCAAACGTTTTTTATAATGATCCTTCTCTATTTCGTATCAGGTATACACTGTAATGAACAGTAAGTGCCATTAAAGTCGAGATCCGTTCATCAGTTTGTTGTAGTTCCGTGATAGGCACTCGGAAATATGAACGTATTTTTTTTTGTGAAATGTATGAGTGCAAGTGTTTTAGTTGTTTCAAACAGCTTTTCAGTTTTAATTACTTAAAAGACCGCGGAAGAAGCTAAAAAAACTTATATTGTCTCAAAAATTGAAGTGCAATGACAGTACA